>JBAJHX010000002.1:7719570-7733773 GCA_037176925.1 Amniataba percoides | reverse complement strand
ACACACACACACACACACACACACACACACACACACACACACACACACACACACACACACACACACACACACAAGATAGCACAGTGAGTGAGCTGCACAGCCAGACCCTGGAGAGTCTAAGCTGTTCTACTGCTCCTACTTCTTCCTCTCTCTCTCTCTCTCTCTCTCTCTCTCTCTCTCCTGTTTGGCTCTCTGTTTCTCTGCCTGTGACCTTGAGGTTTCAATCAGCACTGCCTGACAGCGCTGTTTGTCTGCTATCATTTCTGTTTCTCACACCAAGCTCCTCATAGACATTGTTTGGATAAAAGAGGAAAGAAAAGGTAGGAGAGAGTAACAGAGAAGCATTTTTAATCTTTAGCGACTGCTCCATAACACATGCCGAAATGATCGTTGGACAATATCTGCATAACTAAGCTTAATTGTGAGTACTGAGGGCAAAGTATTTGAATAATGTTCTTTTAACTAGGCCTTTCTAGGCATTCAGCTTAAAAACAACAACTATTGAAGACATGTTAATGCAGACTTTAAAAAAGGCTGCCAGACCAAAAAAAAAAATGCCACTCATACAGTAGCTATTCCGTAAAAGTATGCAAAATGTACTGCTCCAGCTCGCTTGCCACAAAAAGAACAGCAATGATTAACTGTGGATAAAGGAAAACCCCAAATGGTCTTCAAATAACAGCTCACTCCCCCCCCCCCACACCCCCCTTGCTTTCTTCCATCTGTCGGCGCCTCGGAAAGAAAGGGGAAAAAATATTTTTTTTGACTGGCTGAATGCCTTGGAGCGTTTATAAGAAGATGAGATTTCTCTGGGCTTTCATTTCACCTGTCACAATGCGTAGCACGGGCCAGGAGCCTAGGCCGGGGCCTGAATGGCTGCAAAGAGATTGAAGGAGTAAGAAATCATTTAGAAAGTGAAATAAGTCGACTGTGATGGAGGGAGGGGAGAGATGGATAGAGGGAAGGAGGGAGGTAGAGGAAGGTTAAAAGTCATTGTTTTCATCAGGGTCCAGCGAAGAAGCCATTAAGAGATTTCTGAAGGAAGAAATTAGAAAAATATGTATTGAGACGGTGTGGAAAGGGACTTTTTCTCTCCCCTCAAATTAAACTAATGCAGGAGGGGAGAGGAGAAGAGTTAGAAATGAGAGATTGAGTTGATGAGTTCTTCTGGCTGCGGGATTACTCAACACTTAAAGCTTAGTCATGTGTGTCTCTTAGTCTCTCTACTTGGAGTTTCCTAAACTCTTTTTTTTTTCCTCAACGGTCTGCTTCAAGTCAATATAGTTATTAACTCAGATGCTCACCAACACGGCCTTCGAAATAAGACTTTGATTGTTCGTTTTAAATCCAGCCATGCACCGCTAACAAAGGAAGAAAAATGGTCATGCACTTAATAAGTACAAAGTCAGAAATGCATATGTTTCTGTAGTTTTTGCAGAAGCTTTTGCTGTATTTGCTGTGTTTTGTAACTCTACTAATGGCACATATTGTTATAAAATACATTTTCCTGTCAGTATGTCACACATCTACGCTCAAGTTCCCAGATCTTTAACAAAGGATCAGAGCAGCAGAGTTTGTTACTGAATGTGTAATGATTTTGTAACACATCCAGAGTCACATATCTCTAATGGGTTTGAAATTAATCTGTAATATCTGTAATCTGTGTCTCCTGAGTGTTGTAAGGACCCGCCATATATCATTACACACACGCACGCGGCTACACAGGCGCATATTCACATGCTTCACATGCACATGCAAACACACGGGGGAACTTAATTGCGCGGCTTCTCCGCTGGAGCTCGTCTCGCATGCTTCAATTAATCCAACGCTCAATCTAAAGACTTTATTACAGCTCCATATGTAGCCACATCTGGAATATGTGCTGTGAACGTATGCGTGTGAGACTGCCAGCTAGAGCATATAGTGTTCGTATACAGAGCAGATTGTCTGCTGTCGGTCTAAATGTGTATGTAAGGTTTGTGGGTGTGTCTCCTTTGCAAACCACTACTTCAGAATCACAGAACCTCATCCAGATTCAATCAAATTCCCCATGAATAAATTATGAAAATAACAATTTTCCAGCTATGGATGTGTTGCCGTGCCCCCATATTCACTCCGCATATCTCCCAACCACTAGACTTTTTACATCCTCGCCCTCTGCTTTTTTAAAAAATCTTTTTTTTTTATTACCTCTGTATCGCGTGTGTAGGCAGCGGATGGCTCCGAGCGCCCCAGTGGTCATCTGGGAGGTGAAGTGTGAATATATCTCAATAAGTACTGCAGCCTTGCACCGCGCTGAGTCAGTAATGCATTTACAACCTTTTTTGTATTTATATTTCTCTTTGTGTCACGGCCATTCATTGCGTTTTGAGCGATATTGCCTTGGCCCCCGGGGCACGTTTGAAGGGACAACCACTCCCCCCAGCGTGCGACAGACGTGCACAAAGCCTGCCTATCAACACACACGTGCCTCAGATATGCACTTAAACAAAGATACACAGATCAGACCTCCCCTTTTTTCTTGCAGGCATGTACACATACTATAATTTCCAACTACCCGCCCACCCCTCAGCCCCATCCCACTGACCTCCCTCCACTCCTAAGATGTATTCATAATCCACTCGCTTCCAAATCTATTTCACACATTCCCCGTTTCCCTTTTGATATTCAAATAGACTTGTTCACAGGGTGTCCGGCAAACAAAAAGAACAGTCTGGCTGTGTCCCCTTCGCGAGCAATCTAGTTACAAACAGCTCTCCCTCTCTGCCCACCCCTTTTATACCTAATGCTTGGGCTGAGGAAAAGGGAAAAAAAAAACCCTTTGCTGTATTAGGGGCTTCTTGTTTATGTATAATAGCATCATGTTCCCATGAGAGGGAGAGAGGAGGAGGAGGAGGAGGAGGAAGAGAGTGACTGCTGGGGGCGACCAGAAGTGGTGTTCCTTGTCAAGCTGATTTGTACACCCCGGTGGGGAGGGGAGAGGAGAAGAGGTGCAAATGGAAAAATGTCTAGTAGGAGACACGGGTGGAGGTGATGGTGGGTGGGATATCAGGGGTGGGGCCAGCAGATGTTGATAGCCACGTGTTCACAGAAAGAGAGAGAGAAAGTGTGTGTGTGTGTGTGTGTGTGTGTGTTTGTAAGGTGAAGTAGCAGAAACGGCGTGTTCCTGCCAAGTGATGTGTGATGTTCCACACTTTGGCCAACCTGCCTGCTTGCTCGGGAGGGTGCAGCGCATTTTAAGAACGCTTTCAGAAAGCCTCGGACATTTCAGAACAGTGATCATGTCATGAGAGGAGGTTTTGAAGAGTCGCGTCACTCTCAGTGATTCTTCAGTCATTCTTTTTCAGATCATTCATCCTCTTCATTCATTGTTGGAATTCAAGGATAATGGTTGTTCACTCATCGTGTGCAGTGATCAATACTTGACTTCCGCTGACCTTGCAATTGTGATTAATCATATTCATAAACGGACCCTCAGATTGAGCTGAACTCTTTCGGTGAAAAAAGTCAATAATTATTATAGGATTATGACGATGACGCCTGCTTAGCTGCGATTGATGCCGCTCATTTTTTATTTCTTTTCTCCGCTTGTGCCTGACGCTCTGTCAAGATGTAATGATTCACACCCATCTTTCTTTGCTGTTTGTTAACTTTCTCCCGCTCTTCGCTCTGGGAGACTGACATTTTAATAGATACGTGTGTGCGCGTAGGTGTGTCAACATGGAAGACTCAATAACAGATCAAAAACAGATCGTAACAAAATGAAATCCTGTCAAAGGAAGAGACATGTTGTATGTTTATATGGGGCCACCATGAGTAAATGTCAGTCATATGATTTAAATGCATCAAATATTTATAATATTAAGGTCCTCAGAAGAAATACTACACGTTGGGGACAAATTAGATTAAATGTGTGCTTGAGACGCTTTTTTCCCAAGATGTTGTGCATGAGCAAAAGTATTCTTACTTCACTATAAAGTTCTTTTTTTAACTGATTTAGAAAATGTAAGCCCTAAAGCCTGTTCAAACTCTGTATTATATCTTAGGCATAGATTCCTATTTTCAATAAACCAGATGTCTCTCATCCAAGACTTGTTTACAATTCAAGAGGCATGAATTATATAAAGGAGGTAATATTATATTTGCTAATAACTCAATGTTCAGTTAAACTTTAGAAACATTATCCCACTCCCAGTGTCGAGGAAATTTGGGGAAATATATTTTACAGACAGAAAAAGGCCCCACTTATTAAACTTTAAGGCCGTGCTGCTTCTCAGTGACTTACCCTGCAGTGAAGGGAAGACAAAGAAAAGATGGACTGACGTGTTAATAGTCTTCTCTATATTCAGAATATCGTCAGGTGTACCATATCTGTATTTCAAAGTGTCCTTCAAGTGGCCATTATACCATTAGAACGTCACCCATGAAGCTGAGTGATGTAGAAAAGGCACATGTCACATCAGGGACTGACACGGGTTTTCATACTGGCCAGATGTGGGTGTATGTGGGCGTGTGTGTGCGCACTGCATAAAGTATGCATGCCAACTTATGTCATATAGGACATGCACGACATGGTGTAATTGAATGACATCTTGTAATCGAGTCTACGGTTGAGTCGTATACACTGCAGGAATGTCACCAGAAAATGACATGTTTCCCCTCTTGCTCAGGTGCCAGACCTTTTATGAATCGTTTTGTTCCAGCAGCGACATAACTGGGCCTCTAGATAAAATGCAAGGTACTCCTGTTACCTGACAGGCTATTACCGTGAAAAGCCTTTATTTGTGTTCAGCATGAAAGCAAATATGGAGCAGCTCTGCATATTGTAGAAAACAGGCACACACACACACACACATAAACACGCACGCCACTGCAGATGTCCCACTGTAGCTCTCAGTAGTTATTTTGTATGTTAGTTTGGGCTCATCATGTTCAATTTGCTCCTACATAGATTTCAGCAAGGTTGATTGGTTTAAATATCTAAGACACACACACACACACACACACACACACACATAAATACAGTGCTGGATTCTCATCTGTTGTGGGACCAGTGATTGAATTACAGTAGCTCTGGTGCTGAAATTAGAGTCAGGCATGGAGAGAGTGTGGAAAATGCTCTGTGGCTTGTAATAATAATATCAGCTTTTTACTGCATGATACCTCGCCGAGCCCCTGGAAAGGAAACTGAAAGATAAAAGCATGATAATGGCAGAGACATTGCAGTCAGTTATTTGAAGACTGATATTAGAGTTACCAGCATTTGCTTCACTGTTGTTATGTCATATGTACTAAAATTAAACCTTTTACAGAATCTCCACAGAACTGATGATTGCACATCGCACATTTTCAGTTTATTTAGCCACTGTGCCTCTCCGCTTCTAGACAAAATGTGAATCATAGATAAATCACGGATAATTACATAAACAAAAGCCAGAAACAACTGCTATAATATGTTGGTACGAGCCCAAAAGCGAAACTGGACATCAACCAAAATTACTCCTGCATTATCCAAAGCACTTCAGCATGAGGCCCTGCGTGCATGTTTCATGCCAGACATCAGACGTGGCTGGTTTCCACAAGCTACATGAAAGCATATTGCCATACAATTAAAATGTAAACTCCTCACTAGTAAGATAAATCATAAATATAATCCAAAAGTAACACTTTTGAGATTTTCACATGCCACCGAGATTTATACCAACACCCCGTCGAGGTGGCGCACAGATGAGTCAGACACCAAATGCAGTGCGAATATGGAAGCAGGAGGGTAGAAATGACAGGAGGATGCAGAGGACAACAGAAGGAGAACAGAGAAAGGTTGTAATAGTTTACTCAGTGCAGACGTTTAATCAGAGAGAAAGAGTTGGTGTATTTTCCCCACCTGAAGCTAATTTTAATCAGCATTGGTCTTGTCATTATTGGCGGCTTTGGCTGTCACCTCTGTGTTTACTTTTAATCTCAGACCTGCTGATTGTAGAAGATGGAGGTTGGAACAAATGAAAAGGGAGGGCGGGAGCGAGCGAAGGAGGGATGGAGAAAGGGCATGTGGGACTGTAGAGACCTTGGCACCTGCACCGTGGCAGCCTCACTGGTAGCCAGACAGATAAACACACGCCTCTTGTTGTTTCCCAGCATGCAACAGGTTCTTCCGGTAAAGAAGAGCATGTGGAGTGTGCCGTGTGAGTCCCTGCTGGGTCCAATCAAAGATGCGATGACACGTGGTTTTTCTGGCCGATTAGTTCTGCCTGTCTTAATGCGCCTGGGCACACACACACGCACGCACGCACGCACGCATACATACACACGCACACACAAATACACACACACAAATACACACACATACACATGCATGTACTCAATCACTCGCGTGTAATTCTTTGTCATGGTTGACAGATTCAAGAAGCCATGGCAGTGAAGAGTTTTTCAAACCCTTGCTGATTTTGGAGGGAGCATGCTAATGCTGGTTTCCTGCAAAATATAACAAAATATACAGGCTTTCTTCTGCTCACATCTTACTTTTTTACCTTTTTTTTCAGATTCATTTCTATGTCAAAGATGGTTTGTGTGAAATGCCTCCTCTCTTCAGTTCAATGACAGCACTAATAGTAGCTCTGTAGTTTATTATCTTTCTCAAACTACTTAATTTATACAAAGTGAAATTATATTATTATTGTTACAGATTATTTAGATTTTTGACGGAGCACATTGTTAACTGTGATCGACTCCCTTCAGAAACTTTTTTCAAACTCTTCAGTTAAGTTAAGTTTAAAATGAGAGCAGAGTGTGAGCAACACAGAAACTTTAAGCTGTGGCATGGATTGAAATTGAGATTTATCTTTAAATAAAAACATTTTCTGATAGAAAATTAAAAAATGAAATTGACATTTTCTTTTCTTTGTTTTTTTAAAAGTCATGGCATGTCTCCAGCGTTTGGACATCTACACAAAGATTATTTTCATTTACAAGAGTTGCGAACAGATTGAATCTGTGCTGTCACTGCTGAACTTTGAAAGACAAACAACATAAATTTCCAGCTGTTCACAGGGTCCCTCAGGCACCCCCCTCCCAAAATTTCCCATATATAGGATGACTCTTCCTCATATCTCAAAGGTGACATTCTGCACAATTAATATGCATTCTGTTACGAGAGTGCATTGTTTTCATACCACCACTGACAGATGTGCATTCATTAAACTCGAGACCACAGAGACACACTGTATGCCACAGTGACACTTTTAATAATTAATCCAACTCAATTTACACCTGAATTTATTTATGCCATCATTTATTTATACAGTTAATTCTCATCTGAGGGCTGGATTTGGTCTCCTGGTTGGTGGGGCAGCAGATACCGTCCCATAAAATTAATTTTAATAATAGAGGGCTCTCATTAAGACCCAATCGGACATGAAGACATTCTGAATGGAATTGGATGTCTTGAACTGACCAATGAGTCATACATTATTGACACTGAAATTGCTGTTATTAGATCAGCAGGTTTCAAATCTGTGAATATGTTGCACACTGCGAGTCTTATACTTTGGCAAACCGACACGCAAGCTCACGTTTTAAATACATCTGATTTGTTCATGGAGAATATTACCTGAATTGATCACTCCCAAACTAATTTTCGTAGCGTAACGGCGACAGACAAATGAGGCTATTGAGGTTGAAAATTGGATTATTCTATATGGTGCTTTCTGTTTGCACAATTTAGCTTGAAATGTGCAGCGCTGGCCAACTGCACAGATAAGGGGCCTCAATCAAAGGAGGAGCACTGCCTCACTCGAGGCAATTACTGTACGCACAGTGGAGAGGTGCAGATATTGCACAATCAGTCAAATTTCAGCTTGGATACTGTTATGGGTGTACTTGAAAGATTATTTCCCAAAGCATTTGTTTGAGTGCGTTTGTACTTTGATGTCAAATTCTGCTTGTGCTGTTTTGACCATCACCGCCAATTGTTTTCACATTTGTGAGCCTACGTTGTGTGTGTGTGTGTGTGTTTGTGTGTGAGGGACATGATTGTGAGTCAATTACACCAATCACCCAGTTGCCCTCCTGCCAGTCTCAATCAGAATCTAGCCAGAGCAACAGAGGTGTCTTTGATCCTCTTGAGTTAACACGAACACAAACCCGGCTTGCCACATTTGCTATAAATTGCACAATCACAATATTTGCATACTTGTACACATATTATACATGTACTATTTATGCTATTATTAGTAAAACCAGGGAAACAGGGAATTATTAGTATTTGAACTAACTTCTGTGTTTGCTCCTGTCCTTTTCTTCCACACGAGGATAGATTGTGGACTCAAAACAGATTCAAACCACTTGTAAATTGGGGATTATGACTGCTGTCTCTCTCCCGTCTGTCTGGATTTCCTCATCTTGCCCTCTCTGACACACTCGCAGATGCATACAGAAACACACTTGTCCCAGGAGACGTTGGGAGTGTGTTAAAGAAGGCATCACACGTTCATTCTTTCCCTGCCTAAATCTGGGCCGGGCCGGAATTCATCACAGGATCAAACCAGTTTCTCATCAAACCCAGGAAAGTGTAGCTAATGCAATTTCACTAAGTCACTGCCCAACTTGATTACATGTGGGCTGGGGAGCGCATGTTAAGGCACCACGGGGGGCTGGATGGGTGTCACTTGTGTGTGTGTGTGTGTGTGTAAGTGTGAGCATATGCTATCCATGTAGTTTAGGTGATCCATTTGTTTAGGACTCACTGTGTCAGGAAGTGTGTGTCTGTGTGTGCTGTTTTGTGTATTTAATGCCATTGTAGCTTGTGTGCCTGCATATCTGACTTGTTTGTTAGTACCCCTCAATTCCAGAGATGTTATTTTTTACGTATAGAAGTTGTGTGTCACGTCTACGTAGGTGTGTGTGTGTGTGTGTGTTGCAGACAGCGCGGCGGTCCTCGAGGGGGATTTCAGGCAGATTTGGCCACATTAGAATGTGTCACTTCTTCCTTTCTAGCTTTCTGTTGCCGTCCCACTGAGCACCACACCTCCATACACCCCTCCCACTAATCCTGGATCAGACCACACACCGAGGGACACAAACGCACAGACGCTCAGCCACACAACACTAACGAATAGTCGGGCACATCCAACGCACACGCCCGCGCGCTCTCAAGAAAACGAAATCACACTTTTGCACATTACTTCGAGAGAGGGCTGGCAGCAGTTTGGTGGCATCCTGACCTGAAACCGGAGCCACCCTGTCACGTCTAGACAACTCTGAAGAATCTCATGCATATTAATGCAGCCCTATTTAATATTCATCAGTGCTATGCCCTGTTGGCAGCTGGTCCCAGACCCCATGGATCAATGAGGTCTCTTCCTCGCTCCTTTGTCTGACACGGATGCAGATGTTTAGAGCATGAAATTAAATTGGTCACTGTTGTTGGGAATACATACATGGTAGTCAGTTTGGTGTGTGTCTGCATGTGTGTAAGTGTGGCAGTTAGACGTGGCTCTTGGAGCGGACAGGCAACGCTCGCTTCCCCTCAGTCCGTGACATGTTGATGTTATTCATGGGAACTTGAGTGTTTGCAAGTTGATGACGAGGAAACAAAAGTTTAGCCAGCTCCTTCCACGTTGATCATCAGTGAGAGAGAGAGAGAGAGAGTGTGAGGGAGATAGGGAGGATGAGCAAGAGAGCGTGTTGGCGGTAGCTTTGTTTAGGAGCCTGTAATTGAGTCTTAATTGAATTGGCAGCAAAGGAAGGTTGAATGGATGGAGAGATGGAGAAAGAGAGAGTTTGAGTGAATTGGACCTCATCTCTGTCTCCACTTAGCAACGCGAATGTGGGCTTACCGTGCAGGCGAATTTCATGGCAACAGATCAGAATCAGAAACCCTTGATTTGAAAGTTTTCGGATGGAATGAAAGCTTCCCTTGTCATTTTAATGAAAATACGGCAAGTGTTGTCTCCCATACTTTTCAAATGAAACTTGTTCCATTAGAAATGTATTATGGAGCCCCGCACAGGGAACAATGGGTTGATATGCATTTGAATACAAGGCTAGGCAGGCAGAGCAGGTAATGCAGAACAGCCTCTCACACTATGGGGAAGTGTCTTTGTGTTATATCACACAAGATTTGCGAGGCCGTATTGGACATGGAAATGAAACAGAAGAAAACAGGAGAGCGAGGCTTTGTGCCAAACTGAAATGTTTCCCAACACACACACACACACACACACACACACACACCCTTACCAATTTCGAGAGCCTGTGGCTTCGATCACCATCTTGTTTGGTTCTGTCCAGTGTTTCCACTTAACTTACTCTGTGCACTTCACACCACATCACACATCATTTAAACTGACCAGAATGTTGCAGGGAAGTGCAAAGTCAGAAAGTTGATGGTGTTATTCTGACAGAGTCCTAAAACTGAGGAGCAAACTTTTTGCACACAGACAGCTCCCAGACTCAGACACCCTTAGTTCTGAATCTAAAACAGTAGTTATTGTCTTGTCTGGGTTTTTCTTGACATGGCTGCATTATTACTTAGTGCTGTGGGACTGAACCCAGATCAAGAAATTTTGATGAATAATCTGCACAAAGCCAGCAATGCCAACGCCTCACCACTTTCCTCAATCCATCACAATTTGCTCGGGAACACTGTATACAACATGTACGCAATTATATGTATTATATATTATATTATATGTGCACGCAGTCATGCATAGTATTCTTTCAAAACCTTCATACACACACACACACACACTGACAATCCTTTCGCTTTGCAGTTTGCTGTATTGACAGCAAGCCGCAATTTCTCCTCCATCAATTATATTGATTACTTCAGGATGAGTGGAGGTAATGAGCTTCGGTGTTCTATCTCTCCCCTGTGATCTTCCCTCTTCCCCTGTCTGCAGCCCCCCCACCGCACCCTCAGTGTCTAACTCTCCCATTCTTTTCTGAGCATGTTACATGGCAATGATTTTCTGATTAACCCTGTTAGCTGCGGGGTTCACCCACACAGTGACGCAGGGGCGTGGAGGAGTGTGAGCATGTGGGATGCATTTAGATTTGTGATGGAGAGCTGCACTGATTGAATGACAGGTTTATTAGGGATGAAGGTGTACTCCCACTCTGATTAATTATTTAAATATTTAATAATGTTTCAGAATAATGTAAGATTAAAACATATATATATATTGGTTGGTGGAGGCGGCGTCGTGCCCTGAACCTGTTGAACATCCTCAGAACCGCAAAAATCTTCTAAATTTCTTCCTACTTACGATTCCCACATACACATACATATTTACTGTGCAGTTTAAACACCCTCTACAACAACACTACTATTTATAGATGTCTGTTTTGACATGTTTTATTGAGTCGAGTCCTGTCTCCTTTATTCCAGGTGGTGCAGATGACAACCTGATTGAAGGGGGAGAAATGAAGTTTGTGTGTAAGCCGGGAGCCAGGAACATCACTGTGATCTTCCAGCCTCTTCTCAGGTACATTGCTAAGTGATACACCGAACAGGCAGCCAAGATGATGGTTTGAATGTCGAAATCTGATCGGGGAAAAAAAAAAAAAAAAAAAAAAACCTCCAGCAGCAAGTCAATAGTTACTTCTCTGCAATGAGAGACTGCCTACTCTATGTCTAAGTGCTGAAAAAGTGTACTAATGTGATGGCTGTGGTCTGAGCACAGTCACAAGTGAAGATAAAGGGAAGAGATAAGCAAATTATCATTTTCAATAAGCCTTTACTCTTTCATTTGACAGCAATTTGCCGTAGAAGAGTAAATAAGGTGCTGCTACTGCAGTGCATAAAATCAGTCAAGACAGTCTGGAAATCCAAAATGTAGTTATTTTATCATTTACGTATATACTTGTATACTGTGTAGACAAAACATTACACTGCTGCTGTGAGTGAAGACACTTCTGATGTCCAGCAACAGTCGACTTGATCAGATTGGATTCAAATAGTTAATGAAAGAGGACCTGCTGTCTTTACTGGAACAGTCTGGGCTGGACATGTGTGAAAGGGCTGCTGGTGTCATGGTGGTTCTGGTCAGAGACGGATAGCCAAGCCACTCAGGACACATGACAGCTGGGACATGACTCAATACCAGTAAAATGTAAACTAATTATATTACATGGCCTCTTAGTGACCATCTATCGATTTCAACCGTTTTAATGTTTGGCGGGCTATCGTAAATCAAACATGATATAATATGCTGTACCTTCAGTTCAAAATGTTTCGCTGATACCATCCAGGAATCGAGATTGACTACCACCCTTGCTTTTATTTCCCATTAAATTTGAGCATTGTGAAGGGTTGTCTTTTGTGGTAATGTTCTGTATGTCTGGTAGTTTTCTATACAGCGCTATGGTCCCAGGCGAGTAGTGTAAATCTAATAGTGAAGCAGTTTAATTGAATTGGCTTCCATGCAGTGATACATTACCTTCTAGGATCCATTAAACTGAGATGTTTCCTACTTCTACACTGTGGTGCTTGGCATACATTTGTACATTTTTAACATCGTGGCAGCACGTCTTTAATGCATCAAGGCAGGGTAAGTGTGCCATTTTGGCAAACACTTTGTTTCTATCTGAAATGTGCGTAAAGTTGGCAGCTTAACAGTTGTTTTGAGTGTAAAACTATTTTGAGTGCTTGAGAGCTAAAGCTTCACAAAGGCCATCTGGGTAGTAAGTGTATTATTATGTAGCCAACTTGCTTCAGATTTTACATTCAGTGAATACAAGCTAACTTGAAAAGAAGCCAATGCGTCCTGTGCAAAGCAGATGTTAGTTTAAATTTAGTTGAAGTACACTTGTAATTAAATGATGTGCAAACTCTGAACACTAAATGTTGGACTGAGTACTAAACAATACGGAATAGCGAGAACACAGCCAGCAAACTTAGTTAAGCTCAGTTACACTTCATCTATCAGGTCCGTTCAGCTCTCCATCATATCCTCACTAACCAAAGCTGTATTGTCAGTTGTCATGTTGCTTTTTCTTTGACTGACTGATGCTCTTTGAAAGCAAATGACTGCTTTGAGAGAGAGAGAGAGACGGGGAGCTGTCTGCATTTGAGTTGAAGTGTTCATCTGTGTCTATGCATGCTTTAATGTCTTTCTTTGCAGGTGGTTGCCTCTGTGTTTATGTCCCTTTACTGATGCTTTGGCCCTGAAACCTTCTCTCAGTCCCTCCTTCTCCCTCTGTTCCCTTCTCTCTCTGACACACACACACACACACACACACACAAAGACCCGTTCAACCTCTGTTCACCGTGGGTCTGGCCAAGCTTTTGTCTGAACAAATGACCAAAAATAAAACGGTGACTAGCTTTCTGCCAACCTCTCCCATGTTGTCTGTAATGGTTCATATCAATCACACCAAACTGCCTTGCACACGGGGCTCTCTCTCCTCTCGCTCCCTCCCTCCGACCTGCCCTCTCCAGACTTCCAGTGCCAATGGAGCGGTGTTTCGTGCAGATGGTTTTGTAATGGCGAAGCTCTGGCACTCCGCTGATGGATCGCTACACCTCCCGCAGCCAGCCATGCAACTCATGGCAGCTTTAATGACAAAAGCGGTTGGGGGTGGCAGCGCTTAAAGTCAGTGGTGTGTATGGCAATGTGTAGGCGTATGAGAAAAGTCTTAATGGTTGATTCTACTTTTTGAGTAAAACGTTGAACATCAGATTCATAAGCAACATGATGTATTCCATCTTAAGGAGCTTCATGTCTTCCGGTATGCCTCATTTTTAATTGGTATCACCATGGTAACCTATGTTGTGCTGTCCCTAGAGGGTTAACTTAAGAGAACCAGATCAAGATATGTCGATAGCGACATATCAGAGAGGGTCTTCAAACCAACAAATCAGAGAGCGTCTTTAAATGAACCAATCAGAGAGCGTCTTTAAATGAACCAATCAGAGAGGGTCTTTAAACCAACCAATCAGAGAGCGTCTTCAAACGAACCAATCAGAGAGGGTCTTTAAACCAACCAATCAGAGAGCGTCTTCAAACCAACCAATCAGAAAGGGTCTTCAAACGAACCAATCAAAGAGGGTCTTCAAACCAACCAATCAGAGAGGTTCTTTAAAACAACCAATCAGAGAGCGTCTTTAAACGAACCAATCAGAGAGGGTCTTCAAACCAACCAATCAGAAAGGGTCTTCAAACGAACCAATCAAAGAGGGTCTTCAAACCAACCAATCAGAGAG
>JBAJHX010000002.1:7696840-7713501 GCA_037176925.1 Amniataba percoides | reverse complement strand
GACAGACATACACACCGTGGGCATGACGCACATCCCAACACACGCACGCACACACACACACACACACACACACACACACACACCAGATATTGTGCAGGAGATTAGATCCATCAATGCGGGGGTCTTTTCTCTGGCTATAGAAGGTGGATAAACTCTTTGATTGTGTTTATCCATCCCATAATGAAATCAGACTCGGTTCCCAGGGTAACCTGTCCAGCAGACTCATGTGAAGCAGACAGTCGTCAGTAGGAGCTTAAGGGGGTCTAGTTTGTCTGAACGCTCAGCAGTAGACTTCTTATGAAGTCGGCTTTGATGGTCCCTGAGGTTTTAGGTCTGTGTGGGGGGAAAATAGCGGATACTGGGAATTGTTGCCTGGTCAGATTAGAAGCAGAAATTGTGCCAGGACACAAAGACAAACATTTATGTACCATAGATACACACGAAACACACACTGTTGGGTCTTTGAAGCTTGTCCAGATGACCAGGTCATAATCACACAGATGTTCACATAGTCATGCTGTCCCCATCGATGTTACCCCCTGCGATGCCTTATTGTCTCTGATTGGCTGCTTTTTGAAAGAGACAACTTTGCATTATCGGGAGATTTGTCACTTTGTGTGTGTGAGTCTGGGTGGCATTGTGTTACTCACAATAAATTAATGAAATGAAAGTCTCCAGTTTTGTTTTGAGTATGCGGTAATTTAATTATGCCTAATATGGTTCTTCAGACCTGTTGCTATGAAAGAACAGAAGTGGGAGGACAGAATGCCCTCAAAGCTTATCCAGTAAATGCCAGCGGGAGCTGCTGCCAAGAAGAGAATTACTGAACCACAATGAAGAGATGTTTTCACCATGTGTTGCTTCCTGCCACGTCTCTCACTCTTCGGTTTTATTCTGTGGTTGCCTTCATTTTTCAGGGATGAAATCTCCTAAACAAAGGAGAGAGTTCTACTACATTCTAGAAATTGAAAAAAAATATATACACAGTATTAATAAAGAACTGTGTTCTGTGTTTCTTGCCTTCTCCTGCCCTTCTGAGAGCAATGTCGGGGTAAAGACAGAGCACCGGAGATGATGGATGATTTACAGATACTGTCTTGTTCCTGTCCCACACGCTTTCCTCGGTTTTCTCCTTTGAATTCAGCCTCGCTCGTCTGTCCTTCCTCTTTCCATCCTTCTATCCCTTGACGACACGAGCTGCCACTCTGTGTTACTGTCACATGAGCGAGCGCCAGCCTCCACATCACAGCAGCCTTTGATTGGCCAGGCCTTTCCAGGTCGGTGAGCTGCTGCCTGATAATAACCTTGTTTGATTGCTGGAGCAGAGATGTAATTGATTGATCTGCTCACCCCGTCTGGGGCTGGGCCTCTGAAGTAGCCTGTGCGGATGTCCGTGTGTGGGTGTAGCATAATATTCAGCGAGTACCAGAGGTGGGCAGATGAGGGAGAGAGTTGAGGGAGTTTGTTTTTTTAAACTCTTCCCAGCACGTCTGCCCTGTGTACATCTCTAAACAAACCCCACAAACCAATCAACAAGTCATTAAACCTCATTAAAATTCTCCAACTCCCTCTGAAAGGATTGTTTGTGATCTCCTAATTGGTGGTTACATAAGTTAGTCCATCTTTCTGGATAGTTAATTATTCTCAAAGATAGATGGTCTCAACTCAGTGCAGCATCTAATCCAATAGTGGCTAAACAGACTAGGAGACAGTGTTTCACAGTTAATTAATTGGGGCTGGCGAATATTTGTCCTTTTTGTGTGTATGTGTTAGTAAAATCAAGGTCTACAGGCTTACTAAGGTTATGATTTGTGTTTTTGTGTCGCATTACGTTGTCACTTTCCCCCTCTAACTAATTTGCTTTGAAGCAAAATGGACCAGTTGTTGGACAAAGAGTGTATTTGCAGCTCTTGTCTTCGATTTGTACATTTTGGGTAATTTGGCCTCCGGCTCTGCTCATCTTCCTGTAGTTTTGAAGGATATTTTTGCTGTATGTCTCGTATTAATTTTCTCAAGGCTGGCGCAGTAGAGCTGATTTCTTTCCGATAGGGTTTCAAGCTCTGAACAACAGCGGCAACCTAATGTTTCTCCCCTGTGCCCGAATTGAATCATCCCCGACCTAAACAGTGGAGATGAAAAGAAAACCGAAACTCTGAAAAGGACACAACAAACGCTTTTCAAAGAGATGGATATTTCTCCCCTTTCGTCCTTCCTCCCCTCGCAGTGATGGTTTGATCCCCGACCAGTCATGCCGGAGTCATGGTGTGCCCATTGAGTGTGCAACCAGTGGAAAAGCCAAACTGGCAGACTCTGATTGAGTCTGTGTATCGAGCCTCGCCCCTCGTCTCCTCTCTCTATCTCTGTTCTTCTCCAACTCCCTTTGCATGAGTTATTTGGAGGTAAAGGTTATGAGTTTGAGTACTTATCTGTGCGACTACTATCCTGTTCCCCTCCAAGACTTTGAATCTTTCCTCCGAAGAGGGAAAATCGATGTAGATGTCGACCACTTCGCTTTAAAAGTTTTCCAAACCAGCAGAAGAACACATGGTATGTCCACATTTCCCCATCTGCTCCCCTGTTTTTTTCAGTGAAATAAGTGAAGCATGGGAAGTCAAGGGATAGGAACACTTTTGCAATAAATTGTAACAACACTGAACTGCCAAGCTTTCCTCAGGGGTTGATGAGCAGCGCAAGTGTAACACATTCACCATAGCCCCCCTCTACCATGTGCGTGGTCTCCTCTCTAAAACAGTTTCATTAAATCCACCCAAAATAGAGCTCACATCCACAACATTGACGACTGGAAGGAAATTTCAGCCAGAATAGGACAGAACAGACTCTTAAGAGGGGAATGAACAACAGAAGGGAGGTGGGAAGAGAGGGGAAAAGGCGAAAATCCATTATGTTTGATGTTAGTGTCTCGCCCTGGCAGCAAATGCTGGTGGAAAAACCCTGTGAAATGACATTAGGGGCGTCTTGTAATGTGATTTCTGCTATGTGTGAATATGAGATTTCTAATGGATTTGAGCACATTAGAGCAGTCTTTATCTGTAGTATTTATTCCCCCCTGGTTTCAAATGCAATTTGCTAAGTACGACGTTTCACTCAGCTCTAGCTCACTAGCTTTCTGGCTAGAAGGGATGTGGGGGAGGATTATATTATTTTTTCTTTCTTGTGGGGGGCGCTACATAAAGATATCATGATAAATATTCGAGGCACAGCATGTGTGACAAATTGGTATATTATGAGAGAGAGAGATTCTTTCTCTAATATGTGCAGAGAAGAATAGTTTCATCAAGAGGAAGGCTCTCTGGATGTGTGTGTGAGTTTGTTCATCTGTCCTTATTTTATGTGTGTGTCTGTGTATTGGAGTGTAGATATGTGAGACATTTATCACAACACTTTTCTTTCTGCGCATTATGTTATACTAGTTCTCTCTAAGGAGAAGATGCATACAGATGTATTGGTTTAGGGCCTTTTGAAGGAGTTGAGAAGTGCCAAAATGACAAATGTGTCCAGTGACTTCATGTTTTTGCTTCTGTCAGTTAATTTCACTCACCAAAGAAACCTGATTTCCTATGACATGGCGAATTCTATAGTATAATTAGTATAATTGTTGTCATGTTGTGTGTCTCCACAGGGGGTGTAGCGAGATCAGCTTGTTAGCAGAGCAGCAGCTTCAGTGCTCTGCGTTCAGGCACAGTATGGAGTTTCATCTCACCTGTGTCCTGGCAGCTCTCACAAAACATGTGACAAGACACATGTGAGACTGAAAAACGTGACTGAAAAGCCTCCTTTTTAGACGTGACGAGTCCTCTCCATAGTTGGAAATGCCTCCATTGCTATAAAGTTGACTTTTCCTAATTTAGGTACATCGTACCAAAGATTCAAAGGTGGGCAAAAATGTGTAACTTGCTCACCGATGGAGGGAAGATGTGGCTGTCTGTGTCGCTCTCCAGAGTGCTGGCAAGGTAACCTTGCACAGAGCATCTTGATTTTTTTAGAAACTCGGATTACAGTTCTAATATAGAGGTCAGATTTAATGTCCAGTGGATAAGCAAGTGAATTTCAAAATAAAATCATGGATACTGCAATTAGTTTATCAAAAAAAAAAAAAAAGCTTTTGACCTTACAAAACAGCTTTTCACTAAATGCCATGCTGGCAGCGTGCAGGACTTCATTACTTTCTAATTGTGATATGGAATAAGTCTGCATGTGTCGGGTGAAGACTACAAATTAATTTAGTTTATGTAATGAGGCAGTGCTTACACCAGACCTTATAAGATAAATAAACAGGTTGCTGAGTCAAGGCTCTCTTTCTAATAAGTTAAGTCAGTTTGATATGCCAGACTGGAGATGTGAGAATATGATGCTGCAGCCCTGATTGGAGAGTTTTTGGTGCACTCTTACATATTTTGGTGTACTGAATAAGGTTTCTGCCAGAACATGTGAGGAATGAACAGACCAGTTTGGTGCAAGACTCCAGTGCTCTGACAGATTGCCATTTTCACAGCACTCCTCCAGTATCTGCTTACATTTAAGAAAAAAAAAAAAAAAAAAAAAAGAAGACAAAGACTCGTGTTCGTCTTCAATTTTCCTGACACCCTAATATCTGTCTCTGACTGATTGGGGTCACAGCTTCCCTGATTAGCATGCACATTTACGTGTTCCTGCCAGCATTTCCGTAAATTGTCCCAAATCAGCCAATGTGGTGCACTCGGAGCTCTCCGCAGGCTTAATGAGCTAGATTAAGACGGAAGTCATTTAACCCCTGCCTATGAGACACACACACACACACACACACGAACACACACACCGTCTAGAGAGGCATATGTACTCATCACAACCAAACAAGCTTAAGCACACACACACACACACACACACACTCAACTACCTCACCTCCACCCTGCATTTCAGTGGATAGGAGATAGAGGGAGGCCATTATGCAAATGTCAGGTGTCAAGTGTAAATGAGATTGGAGGGATGGGAAACAGAAGTATTGAATATCACACTGGCTCCCTTGGCAACTGCACCAAGGTAATGAGAGCATTCCAGGACGTAGGCTGGCAAAAGCCTTCGTTACACTGAAAGATAGCAGAGTGAAAAAGGCCGAATAGAAAATTGTTAAGAGTAAGTCCATTGGGTCCAGTTGATCTAAGAAAGACTAGATAACACGACCAGCAGCCTTATACAGACTTGGAGTATTCAGACCTGGAGCACAGAATAAACAGGGAGGGGTTCAGTTAGTTGTTGTTTTCCCTGCGGTAAATGAAATGTACCCACAGTAGATACAAGTAGAGGTGGGGCTGCTAAAAAACACAGAAGAGCTACTAGTCGTAAATTAATATTGAAACCTCTTATTTTGATTTGTATGGACATAACATAGGAGATCAGGCACCGGGAGAGCTTGATTTTATCCTATTTTTTAAAATCAGAAATTTAAAGATGGTCCTAAATGTTTGATTGTGGTGAAATACACATAAATGTTGAAGGTCATCTTCTCATCTGCCACAGAACTTTGGCCCTTGTTAAGCACTGGTTGCATGCATCTCTCTCTCTCTCTCTCTCTCTGTCTCCCAATTTATTTCTCTCTTTTTATCTCTGTTTATAGCTGCAGGCTGTGCACTAATAATTATGACTTCTCATGTCTAATCCTCTTTTCTTGTCTCTCCATCTCTCCTTGTTCCTCTGACTCCTCTCTTTATTCCTCTGTTTGTCTTTCTCTCACCGGGCCATTTGCTGCTGCACTCAGTTCCCCTGTTTGAAAAACAGAAAGATTAAATATTCCTGTAATTACTGAAACCTCAGGACTGCAACTACTAGTTTAATAATGAACATAAGTCTGAGCAAAAAAAGTCTTAGAAATGTCACGTAAAGGTTAAATTAAGGTACAGCTTTCCATATTCACACTTGAATGTACATTTTCAAAGCAACTGACCTGTTGAAGTCCTCTAATTCAAAGCCTCAGCAAATGTAATGCTGCGCTTTCTTGAAAAAAGAACATCAGTTGTATGAACAAAACCCTCTGCATCTTTTGACACACACACACACACACACACACACACACACACACACACACACACACACACACACACACACACACTCTGGCTTTAGGAGAAAAAGTGTTGATGCCAGATAAAAGTACCTGTGCAGCTTAAACAAAGCGATATGTTTTCAGCTGACCTTTAAGAAGTCTGCTTCGAGCCAACAGAAGCCCCTTAACTCTTCTCACATGCTGCACACAGAAGGCCATACAGTTTATTTCATGGAGAGTGATCAGGATGACGGCTTACATGTAGGATGACACTGACATGCTTGTTGAAGAGCCATGAGGGGATAAGATGCCTCGCACTCTCCCTGGTGTGATGTTATAACCACTACAGTAGATGTGGAGAGGCAGCACATGCAAATCAGGTGTAACAAATCGTTGTCTTCGATATTTCATGCTAACTATGTGGCGGGCTGAGTCAATGACCGCGAATTTCTGACTGGCATAAGTGGAGAACACGCAAGATTTATTTCTTGTCATGTGCACAATGGTTACATGGAAGATGCCATTTACTATGAAATTCTTACATCTCAAACTCCCTCAAACAAAAGAAGAAAAAAAAAGCAGTGCCAAAGTTCAAAATATGAAAATAGGACATAGAAATTCAAATGAGATTGGAAAAATAAAAGTTGAATTTAAATTAGAATATATATTAGAAAAATAGGAATGCAGTTATTTGTAGAAGTGATAATATATAGAGATACTACAGTGGAAAATAAGTACTCATTCCTTTTTGGTCTTTCACTGTGAATTCTGTCATTTTTCTTTATCATGTAAGCGTTGGATGATATAAACAATACTAATCGCTGTGTCATCTAATGTAATTATACTGATTATACTGCTTTTACTTATCAGCAGTATAATCAGTTATATACCTTGACAACATGCAAGTAACAGTCCCAACACAGAGACAAAGCTATTTCTAACCAGTTGTCACAAAGCTTCCCCTTTACTAGAAAAGGTACAGCAGGTTTTGTTGCATCAGCCAACACAGTAAATGCTCTTATTTGGTATCAGATCTGGTTTGGTATCAGGCTACCTAAAGCCAGAGCTTAGCCAGAGGTTTGGATGATAGTCCCATATATTGCTCAGTTAAAGTTACTAAATGTTTGGCACACAGGAGGTTGGTAATGTATACTGTAAAGCTGTAAAACCTGTGGCGCAGAAGACGGGAAATTCCACAAGCTAAGTTAATCACCTGGAGCATCGCAATCTAATAATGCACGCAGAGTGCAAGCGCTTGCACTCTCACCAGCAATTAGACTCATCCCCAGGAGCAAGTAGAGGGCCTGTCAGGGAAACGCCCCAACAACAAACCGTAATATTACGGTTATGTGTTTTTTTTCTACATTGGTCTTTATTTAGATTCTGAGGCCATGTGCTTTAAAGAAATTTCCTGACAAGGCAGATCTTGATGAGCTACTTTCCTCACTGACTGCATCGATGCTCTTGAAATTAAATGTAGTCCAATCCAATTTCTGTGAAATTCACTTGAGATGGTAACCTACAAATCTACCCTTTTAACCGTATGATTATTGGCTGCTTCAACAAACAATAAAGGACGTTCTGTGCCGGCATTTCGATGCTCATTCATATCAAATACAGTTCGTTGTCTTGTTAATTCAGTTAGACAGCAGCTGTGATCTGTTATCAGCCACAAATCACTCAGCAGGTCTGTGAAATGTTTGTTTGGATCCAAAGGTTTCATCTCCTGTCGTCCACGTCTCCCCTCGCCTCCCTTTGGTCATCCTGATACCTGAAATATTTTATGGACAGATTCTCTATTTACCCATATGGCCGTGAACATGAAAACACACCGCCCACACGTCGCCTGCCCCCCCTACACACACATACACTCACACACTCTCTCTCTCACACACACACACACCTGTCACATCTTTAAAGTGAAACACACAAAGTTAAAGGTCAGTGCCTGCTCAAGGTTGTGTCTCTCCCCTGAGAGCCCTTTCAAGTGGACACACACACACACACACATTCACACGGAGACCAAGACATGACACTACAACAAGCAGGCTTGGACAGGCTATGAAAGGATCAATGAATAATTTAACCCCTAACATCATATTTCCCCCGGCAGTAATGTATACAGGAAGGCCTGCATGTGCCTGTGATGTGTGTGTATCTGTGCAGACACTCGTGTGGCATGTCTCTGCTTTTATTTCGTGTATGGCCCATATGCTGAGAGGTGGCCATTTCGGTGGTGTAATGTGATGTGTGGGAGTATTATCAGAGCTGTAGGTATGACAGACACCGCAGCCCTAGAGCTGACTTCCTGCAATTGCGTTTTGTGGGCCATCTCCCAATATGAGACCTGTCACCTGGCTCCCTCCAGGCCATGCAAACCGTGATTGAGGCATTTCTGTGAAGTGTCACCGTCGAGGGTGTGCGCTTGTGAGGGTTTTTTTTTGTGTTTCCGTCTATCTGCCGCTGCGCGATGAGTAATAGGCTGGTTTTCATGCCGATGAAGAGTTTCGCACAATTTCAATCACCGCTTCCGCTCCCCCTCTTTCATTCTCCCCTTCTGTCATTTTTGTCCTCAGTCCTCCTTCCCTTCCCTCCAACCCTTTCTTAACTCTCTTCACCTATCCTCACCTCCCGCCCCCCTCCCTTCGCCCTGTCAACACTGTCATAGCTTGGGGAGCCCTTCAGTGTATTACAGACCTCTCACCACTAGTTCTCTTTATGGCACTTTCTCTTTTTAAATTCAATCAGGCTTCAATGGAGCCCCCAGAACCATTTCAATTTACTACCTGGACGCCACAGGATGGAAAGTCCTACGCTAACATAAAGGTCTAAATGAAATGGAAGGCTAAGAGAGAGAGAGAGAGAAGAGGGATGGAGGGATAGTTTGCTAAGGAAGAGGTGGGGGTGCATTGAAACGGTGCCACAGCGAGATAACAGCAATGGAGTGGTAAAAATAGAGAGAGGCAGGGGAATTAGGGGAAAGAGGGCGAGAGGGAAAGATGAGGGAGCGGGAAGAGTCTGAAGTGTTACAGGGGATAAGAGACCAGAGATGACAGCAGGGGAGAGAAAAAGGAGTGGAAGGAAGGAAGAGTGGGAGATGGAGAGGAGGAGATAAGGGCATATACAGTAAGGAGAGGAGGTGATAAATATAAAGTGTTTTTTTTTTTTTTTAATCAGAGGTGAATGTGATGTGAAACCTGTTTTCAGGAATGCATCAACCTCTAGACCGTCTATGATACGACCGGATGCAGTGCTGGAATGTGCTGGCTGGGATGTATGAGAGAAGTGCAGTCAACACACACATGCAGCACCTGAATAGCAACGTAAGATTGAACTAGTTTTTGTTGAGGGTGCAAAATTGTTTCTGTACACATATATAAGTCAGCAGTATGACATTCCTTTACCTGTAGCCATCATATCCATGAAAAAAAATAGCAAAACCATTGCCATTTCCTCACAGCAATCCTTCTGACCTCGACTTGCCTGCTTTCTTCTGGGCAACTTTCCATTCACTTTCCCCCTTTGGGCCAAAATAGACTCCTCATGTCCATCTTTGCTGGCAGCCCTTTGTGTGTTGTGTGCAGGTTAAGTGTTTTTCTCAGTAGTTTTCGGACGAAATTGAAAAGTGCCTTCGCACTTAGCTCTCCCAGGGATAGTTGCCATTTCAGTCTTGCTGAGTCATTCACTGAACCATGAGTGTCCTTCTGTAGCTCAGACACACTGTATCATCACCATCAACTCTCATTAGAACGGGACATCATGTCTTTGTTTGTGTGTGTGTGTGTTGATGTGTCAGTTTTTACGAAAGATTAAAAATAAAGATGGACTTCATACTCATGTATTTGAGTTTGGCTCCCATGCTTTATTTGTTACTTTCATTTGACTGCTCTAATTCACAACTAAAGTTAGACATGTGTGATGACCTTTCCAAAGGCAGAAAATGCAGAAATCTCTGGCACAGAGAAACTTGTTATATTGTGCGAGCTTAGTGCAGACATATGTGTTTTTATTTCTTCCTTCCTCTCTCTCTGACTCTGTGTAAATCATAGCGTAGTATATGTAGTATCTCTGTCCTCAGCCTCCGTCTCCTCCTTCACCTTTTGACCCAGCGTCTTTTAGCCTCTGCTGAAACTGAGAAAAGACTCACCGAGAGAAATGCCCAACACGTTAGGCATAAAGTTTCTCACGGACAGTCACCTCGATACATTTCATGGATGCCTACACTTAAAAAGGAAATATACGTTAAGGTTTTTGAAGCAGTTTTCACTGTAACTAAAGTGAAGGCACCTGGTGACAGGTCATGGATACTGTTTGGATTAAAATAGGAGCCACTGTTTCACAATAAGTGTTGGTTCCTGTATTTTACTGTGTCAGCTTCCCTTTTTACTTCCTGGCTTACTTTAATAAAGCGAGTCCCCGTCCCCCTGTTTCTGTAAATGTCACCTGCGGGAGGCCACTTAGTGCTCGGCTTATTAATCAGACTCGTTTTATAAGGAGGAGATGAACACTTAAATACTTAAGCACTGAACGGAGCACAATCAGACCAGATACAGTATTTGTCTGCACCTGCTTATCTGGCTAGAGAATGGCGTGTGTTTGTGTGTCTGAATTTAAGCAATTGGTCCCTTTTATTAAAGAAAATAGAGGTTTGAAGGGGCCATACACACCATGGGACCAGCCTTGAACAGTGGCATCACCTGCCTCTCTGTCTGTATTGATTGACATTGTACAGTGCGCACAAAAGCAGTAATTCAGGCCCGGTAGCCTCCCATTGTGACTTTGAGGCATCTTTGCCACTTTGTGGTCTTAATGGCTCAATGCAACATGCGCGAGAGCTGCACCTCCCATGGGCCTTCTCCATTCACAGGCCAGTAAAAGAAGAAAACACACAAAAAATTGCACCAGTTAGCTGCCATTAAAAGTGAATGATGAATGAGCTTTATGTTCCAAAGGGGAGGTTAACACAAAACTTCATTTAAAATGGGAATAACAAGCCGTAGATGCTGTAGGTTATAAAGACAAAGTAGGATTTCATATTAAGCAGCATATAATTATCTTCACTATTTGATGCTGTTATTCCTTTGTGTCATAACAACTGATCTCCACCACCCATTACAGACTCATTAGTTTAGTCCATCTTTAGTAAAAAAAAAAACTCGACAGCAGAGACAGCCAATTTTCTTAAGTCCATACTTCAGTGACAAATCCTCGGAAATAAAAAGACGTGGTCCACTGAAAATTTGGTTGCTGTTGTGAATGGGAACGAACCAGCGGCGGACAGGCTTGCATCCCTGCTGCTATGATTTCTTTGCTTCAGGCTACGTGCCAGGGAAGGTGTGTGTCTTTGAAACCAGGTTTTAGCAGAGCAGGGGATTTCTGCCGCGCTGGATATACCCATCACACACAACTGTGAATCTAATAATTAAAACATGGGCAGTGGACAATGATTCAGCAGTAGACCATAATTCACCTGCGTTCTGTTATCACTGAGCAGGCCACCCAAACAAGGATTTACTTTAATAATAATGCATTGCTTCAGCATTATGGAGCTGACTGTATAATTGATTCTTTACATCACCTCTGGACTTAAGTTGTCTCTAAATGCTCTGAAATTGGCAGAAAAAGGAACTATGGTGGAAGTCTAGGAAAGACACCAAACTACTGACAAGTTAAAGCTTTATATGGCATTTTAGGATGAAATCATAGAGGTTCGGCACCTGTTTTTACACGCCTGTCCTTTGTATCTGCACTGAATATACCTCGACTGCATTACTCTTAAATAAAAGACTAATGAGAGCGACAGTCTTGGGTAGAATTAGAGAGAGATAAAGAGATGGAGGGTGGAGAGCACGCTGTGGGAAGATGGAGGAGTAGGCCAGCAGCAGCGGTGAGGTGGTGATTTGTCTTTGAGGCTCTGTGGTGTTGGTGTTGGCAGCGTCAGCTAAACAAGGCCATCTCATTTCCTGTTGTCTGCAGGAAGCAGCTGTCTGCTACCGCCGCCGCTGCTGCTGCTACTCAGAGCCCCTGGTCATCAATCTCCCACGTTTTAATTGGTCTGCACCACACTGCGACGGGCCAGCGCACAGACACACACACACACACACACACACTGACAGAAATAGGTGCAGATATAAATGTGCATGCAAGCAATACATGTGTGGATGCACTCGCGCACGCACAGTTTGAACATCTGTAGCACATATTCAAATATACATACGCTTACTGCGGTGTCTCAGGCAGATAACCGCTAATGAACATCCTTTGCATTTTCCTGCATTAGTCCCGGCTTTGGCATTTCTGCTTACAATACACACTGTTCTTGATCAGCCTACATGCCCTGTAGATGCCACTACTGTCCCTGAAGTATGGATGCATACAGCTTGTTAGGTTACTTGAGGGGCACAGCCTCCTCGATATCAATGTTCCCTGTCCTCACGCCTGTTTTACAGTCTGGCAATACTGTATGAGCAAATGAAGGAACACAGAACACACATCTAAATCTGGCTCTTATAGGTAAAGTTTCCCCGAAAGAAATAATTGCCATCTCATCTCTGTGATGTTGCACATCTCCATGTTTGTTTCTGGACAAGTAGTACTCGAGGCAGAAAGGAACATTTCTGTGGCTGCTCTGTAGACAGTTGGCTCTAAAACTCTCCGAGGACACAACAGTAAGGCCAAATGCGATTTTTACTGGGAAATGTGATTATCAGACATACAGCTCTAAGCCTTATATTCTTATGAAACTGTAACTGTTGTCATTTTGGTTGAAATGGGCCATTTTCACCGCAGACATTTTGACTTGGACACAGTGAGAGAGGCATAGGTGTGTTTGATAACATTAACAATGGCACCCAGTAAGCCATGACAGTTTGTGTGTCAGTGAACCAGCATGCACAATACCAGGACCATGAAACAGAAGCAGCTAAGTGGCTTTCAACCGTCATTAGGTTTGTTGTTTAAACCTTTGATTTTCATCTGTGATTCATTCATCAACTCCAGAAAATTTCACGCGGTTACATCATACTGGGTTTTAAGACAGCTTTGTTTTTAGATATTTACCCAGTGTTTCAAAACCACTGCAATAGCAAACATAAATGCATTGTTTGGTTGATTTTTTTTTCCCCCTTTAAGTGAAAACTCAAGATGCCCCTTAGGCAGATCCAGAATAGTTTGCTGATATTTCATTTTTAAGACAGATCATATGGGTGAAACTTTTGTATCCATGTCAAATCACAAGTTTAACTCTCCTCAATCTTGTATACCTGTCTTGGTTGGGAACCTCCTTAGCATCCTATGAGAAAACTCTCATAAGGGTTACAACTCACAACGCTTCACCAAACGACAGTCTTTAGCCATATTTGTATGTAATTAGCATAAAAGCCTTTCATAGACCATTTGAAATATGTACTTTTCACTTAAATGCGAACAGCTGATCTTTCTTTTTCTGTGTGTGTGTGGTTGGATGAAGTTGAAATAACGG
This sequence comes from Amniataba percoides, assembly GCA_037176925.1. Taxonomy (NCBI): domain Eukaryota; kingdom Metazoa; phylum Chordata; class Actinopteri; order Centrarchiformes; family Terapontidae; genus Amniataba; species Amniataba percoides. The sequence goes on along the minus strand of JBAJHX010000002.1, from coordinate 7,699,987 downwards.
GGAGCAAATAACAGTGATGGATTATCTCACAGTGACACTCCATTCAGTGTGTCATCCATTGTGGTCTGTACAGAGTCTATGTTGGCTTACAGGAGGATGGAACGCCGCTTTATATCCTATTAGCCTCACTCTCCGAAGGAAAGGTCCTGATTATGAAGCCCATTTAAACCTGCTGCTCTAAGCATGTAGACACACACACACACACACACACACAGACACACACACACAGACATACACATCATTTACATAATGCATCATTGCACCTTTGCGTCTCACTTCTCTCTTTCCCTCTTTTGTTCTCTTTGTCTCTTTGTCCCCCTTCATCCTTGCACACACACACACACACACACACACATGCTCTCTCTCTCACACACTCTGTCTCGCACACACATGCTCTCACACATGTGCAAACACACCGAAAGCCTTCAGCGTATGTGATGCAGCATCCGGAGCAAGGGCAGGGTATAAACAGCAGGGAGTCTGGCACAGGCGTGGGCGGTGTGTGGGAAGACCATATGCATTTCACCAGGCACTGATAAAAAAACACACGCTTGTACGCTTAATCACACGCAGCATTGTCACTAAAAAAACAAAAAAAACCAACAACAATATATTCACCCGTCTCTTACGGTCTTCGACTTTCTCATTCTTACTGACTCACATACACACATCTATACAGCAAATCCTGTACAGGTTTCAGATGGTACACACCAACTGGAATCTTAATTCTTCCACAAAACCATTTATGATTAAAATTAAAAAAAAAAAAAAAATGGAGATACTTCAGTCAAGTGGTCATGCAGCCTGAGCTGGTGGATAAAGCTGACACAGTGCCATCCAGTGGTAGTGGTGGTAATTGCAAGTGGTGTTGGAAAATGTAACTGAGAAATGTATATATTTATTTTTTAAGCGAAACAACTTGTGGATAAACATGCATTCGAGATGAAGTCAGCAGCTATACAGAGTGTGATTTTTTTCCTCATCCATGTTTAGAATTTTCTTATTCTTTAATGCATAGCTGTGTGCTTTGATATATATTCTGGGTGACTTCATTAATATAACGCCACTGTAGAATAAAGCGAGGAGTGTATTGGGGTGTATAATATTCACAGAGAATCAATATTGAATGTGCAGTTGGATAACAATTAAAGGCTGCCATTCTGGCGTTCATTGCCTGATCCATTGGAACGAAAGCTAATGTTGGTTGTGCCATAAAACCCATAAAGTGTCGCCCTCCATTAAAATCCTTTTATGACTTTGAAATCTTCCCGAAGTGACTGGGTAGTGCTGCGAGTAAGAATAATTGCATATAGATAAGTGCTTTCAAGTGTCAGCGGATGTGCTGTATTGATGTATTGACACGTGGCTGTACATTTTTATGTCTGTCTATGAGCTTGCGTGTGTGTGTGACAAAGACAGACTGATTTTGTATGTGCCGCAGACGCAGGTACACACACACACGCACGCCTGCAGTCACTCCCTCCCTCCTCCTTCTCTCTCAGTTTGCAGAGGTTGAGCGTGTCCTGTCCTTGGTGTGTGACAGGTCCTTACTGAACAAGCCTTCCTCACTGGGCGGCGAAATCAGAATTCACCATAGCTGATAGGTTCGTGCCTGGGGGGAATTCTGGGAGATTTAAAAATGCTGACTCTCTAATCGATCTTAGCACACTCTTATTCTGCTGTCTTTCTTAAATCTTTGTCTTTATCCCATTCCTCTTTCGGCCTCATTACGCCGCTGCTGCAGATAGAGATGGATGATGGGATCCCAACCCTTTCCATTTAAAGAAGCATTTGTTACCTTAGCTTTAGTTTCCAGTGGGAAATGAATTCAGAGCTGCTGCTATAAAACATTTTTGTCCCTGTCTCTTTTCATTTGTTTTAGCTATCTTTAAAATAAAAATCAAACCTTGGGTTTCTCTGAATAATTAGAGAACCATTAGGATGCAGTGGGTTCACTCATTACCCAAATCCCTGTTGGTGTAAATACATTATACCATCCAGGAACGTTATTTCTTGACGTACATATACATAGGGCATGACATCCACAATTATCCTGCTCCAGACCTTAGGCTCTGACATCTGTTTCCTAATGACAGATAATTACATGCTGTCAAGTGCAATCATCGGTAGTTGCTGCTAAGAAACTGGGTTTGGAGTGCGACTGGTGGAGCCATGTTGGTTCCAGAAGAAGCAGCGTGCCCTGCGGGCAGCTACTGCAAACTCTGTCTGAATTTGAATATCACTCTGGGTCTGAATTTGTGTTCACCTGAGCATCACCGTGTTTTTGAGAGCATGTGCGATGAATTTCTGGCACCTGTGAGAGTAGCAGTGAGTGGATGTTCGTGTGAAGGTGAAGCCCATCGGTAGTCTTCCAGGCAGACAAATTGATTCATTCTGGGTTTAGTGTCTGCCTGGTCAATGCACTTGTTGTGCCTCTGGTTAAGAAATAACAGTCTTCTGAGATGAATTTCGAAAACCTAACCTTGGCAGCACGAGGAGCATCACTTTCATAATGTCAGACCTCTAATATGAAACATCGGTAATTTCTGAGGATGTTTTTATTCATTTGATTATGCATTTTAACACTTATTTATTAACAATAAATCAATCAATTCACAATTTCAAAAGCCCAAAAAAGAGCAGAAAATCCTCACAGTTTACAGCTTAGAACTGGATATTTGATTACTAGATTGTCAAAATATATTCAAAACGACTTTCCTTTCTTTCTTATCAATGAATCAACTAATTATTTCAACATTTCACAGTGGCTGTATTTGAACACAAATGATTTATTTAGATTATTATATATTCACAGAAAAGTGACCTGTCGGTTAGACAGTCCCAGCATCTACAATGCTCAATGTCACTGGGCATTGTTTGATTAGCTCGTTGGCTATGTGTTTGTTGTTTCTATGATCATTATTGCATAAAAAAAAAATCAATTAGTCCTTGCACCACAAAACTTCCATTAATTCTATTTCCTTTCTTGCAATTGAAGCCTACTGTTACAACCTTTGCTGGATGTTAGTGTGTGTAACAGTCTGCCACAGTATTTTTTGGCCAGTTGGAAATAATGTGTGTGTGTGTGTGTGTGTGTGTGTGTGTGTGTGTGTGTGTGTGTGTGTGTGTGTGTGTGTGTGTGTGTGT
>JBAJHX010000002.1:7678778-7692158 GCA_037176925.1 Amniataba percoides | reverse complement strand
CTCTCTCTCTCTCTCTCTCTCTCACCCTCCTGCCTGTGTTTTGCTCTCAGATCACTACGCCCACCCTGCCACCTATCTCGCAGCATCATAATTGCGGCTGAAATAGTGCTTGATCTTTGAGTTTGTAGCCATTTCTAACTGAGGTTTATATACACATACAGCCACATGCGCACACACACACGCACACACACACACATACAAACACTTGTATCCATTCTCTCTTTCCCAGGGCCATTTTCCTGCAGAAAGCAAGTCTGTGATTATGATGACTAACCTACCCAGAGAAGTAGAGGGGTTTTTGGCTCAAATTCACTCTGCAGCCAGACATGACACACACACACACACACACACCATGACTGTGTCACTGCATGACCACAGTAACAGTGACACAGCTTTGTGTTTGAGTATACAGTTGTGTAAGTCTGTGTTTACAATATGTAAGAGCCAGTTTGTCCAAAACCTATGACAATATACGTGTGTGTTTGTGTGTATTCCCTTGCTCGCTTCTACTGGTATTTGACATGGCAGAATTTGTTTTTTTTTTGTGTGCTGTTGTTTTGAGACATTCACCTCTGAAATAAGTGTTGCCACCGCAATACCACGAAGGTGAGTGGGATTTCATTTGTGCTGCTCAAAATTACATTTGAGAAATGTGCCCAAAGAAACAGTCCAAATAAAAACTTGGCTGTGGACTCGAAGCCTAACCAAAAAATTAACTGATACTGACTGTGGCACATCTAACCACAGGCTCATTTTGCTGATTTTGGCAGCCTGTCTTATTCAAAACAGGCTCATGACAGGTTGAAGATTACAGCAGTGCCAAAGTCAAAAACCAGACAGTTGGCACGATTTTTTTTTTTTTTTTTTTACATCTCGGCTGTCAGATATTCTGGATGTTTGGTAGAGCATGGATCTCTTTGTCTATTGTATGTTTCTCATCCACACTTTTTTTTTTTTACATATCTGTGTGTGTGCGTGTTTTTTTTGTCCACGCAGTTGTCAAAGACCACAGTGTCCCAGAGACATAGTTTGCTTGTGCTGTGGGTGTTTGTGTAGCAGACCTTGGGTGTGTGTGTGTGTGTGTGTGTGTGTGTTTTGCCATGTGTTTGTTTCTGTCAGAGCCTTCCTGTCTGTGTGCCTGGTTCTCTCACAGGGAGGGAACAGCGGTGGCAGATCATTACAGAGAGAGAGACCGTGGGCGTTTGGAGTTCAGCAGGGTTTGTTTACGGCCCGGGCCCCTCCTTAACGAGGAGTGCAGCATCTTGCTAATTATGCTGCTGTGGCTAATGAGCCTTTCTGCTGATAGTGGGGAGTGCAATAAAACACTCCTTTTGTTTGGGCTTTTTGCCTTTTTTAATTGGGCTAAATAAAAGAGCCTTCCGCTCTTCTTCTCCTGCCATTCACATTCGAGGGTCAGGATGGCAGTTGTGTGTATTTTTGTGACTTTTTCATGTGTGTATTTGTATTAGTGTGGGTCTGTTTTGCCACCTGTGTGTGGTTGTGTTTTTGGTGTCCAATTTGAGACTTCCCACTGTCGTCTTTGATGGCCTTCATCCACTGTGTCACTGTTATGAGAGACTGCTCTCTTCCTCGGTGTGTAGTTTTTATTCATTTAGTCGTCATGAGAGCTTTTTATAAAGGGGTTTGACACCTTTTTATCCAGACAGTATAAACTAAAGTAGGTTTTTGAACTGGGTTTGCACAAAGCACTTTATGTCAGGAGCTTCGAGCTGGCCGGTTGGGGAATCTACCAGCTCTGTGACTGCAATGGATAATTAAAGATTATTGTGGCAGCACTATATAATGGTTGCTAGACTTTCCAATAATGGAGCAGACGTGGTCGTGTGTGTCCCGCGTATCTCAGCAGGAGTTCGAGTGTGAGCACGTTCGTGTGCGCACGCTTACTGTATGTGCTCCCTTTAAGTGCCGCGACACTTTCCCGTGCCAGGTGTTATCACAGAGACACACACACCGCTGGCATCAGACAGCGCAGATGACGAGAGGGAGGGAGCTCAATATTGCTACACCACATTAAACACACTCTCTCACACACCTTGGCTGGAGCCACATTGCGGGACACCATAGGGGAGCACATTTTATAGACGCATCTGCTCTCTGCAGCCACTGAAGCACACGTTAATGTGCGCAATAGTTCGAATTGGAGGAAGACATTAGGGTTCAGTATGTGTGGTTTTGTATGTTCTGGAATAGAGCTGAGGAGTTGAAAGCCAAGCAGAAATGTAATAGCGCGCGTGTATATGCCAGTGCACACATATATTTTTTAAGACTCATGGATCACTCTCTTCTTTCATGCATCACTCTATCTTTTCTTCTACACATAAGTACATCTATGTGAAATTTATATTATTTTCTGACCCTCTATGTGATATGCTATATGATAGAGAATAGGTTTATCGCCGGTCTGCTTTTTTCCCACCCCCTTGCAGCACGAAGAGAATATTTATGGATGCATTTCCATAGCATTAACTTTTAGAGTAGACCTATATTATTAAATAAATTCATGTTATATGAATTATTTGACCCTTTCCCGGGGATATCTCAACAATAGAAAAGCACAAAGTGACTTTGTGAAACCACTGCATAGGAGTCAAGGTGAATATCACGCCTTTGGGTCGCTTAAACAGCCCATAATAAGCAATACACATGCAGTCTGGGCTTAGGTTAATAAGTAATATCGATATGGGCAGTGGTTTGCCTATCACAAGGCACCAGCAGCGTCAAATACAGCATTTATATATCATGTACATATATTACATAATAATGGTATGATTATGAGCCTGACACTGGCTATATATTGTCCGCTAGGACCATGAGATAAGGGATGGGACAGTGTATAGTTCAGTGGGAAAGGTTAACGTCCATTCATACGTCTGTGTGATAGCATAGCCTGGGCTGATAAGTGGTGTTAAAGAAAAGATGAAGGCAACCAAACCATGAATCTAAGCCTTCTGTATGTTTCTTTCTGTTTTTTTTTTTTTTTTTTAAATTTATTTGATATTTTGCTTTCTTTCGGTGCTCGCTTGATGTCTTTGTTACTCTCTACCTTTCATCCGTTGTGGTTGTTTCCATTTTATTCTTGTTTTTCTCTCCACCCTTTTTATTTTCTCCTGTGGAATAGACTCCCGCCAGTATACTAAGGCACAAACAAACACGCCGTTAGCCCTAGCACTGTGATGCTATCTGTCCAGCTTTGGTGTCGCCACTGATTGATTCATTTAATTAGAGTTAGATCGAGGGAATACGGTAGAGGCGGGAGGGAGAGCGAGAGAGATGGGGAATAGAATAGAAGAAGAAAGTAGGATAGCGAGGGTATGGTCACTCTGCTGGATAGCTCTGGAGATTGGCTCCATTAATCTTGGTAGAACCCCCCCATTGTCCCCTTTGTGACACACTAACATACAAGCATACGCACGTGCAGCTTCGCACCAAGTGCGAAGAGGCCAGCGCACACACCGAAACGACAAATAGCCGGCCGCATTTCTCCGTCTAGAAGACAGCGGTGTCGAGCCACCCGCGCGCCCACTGGCATTGCCCACTGGTGTTTGTTAGAGAGTCCATGAGTGCAGATTAATTGTTTGAGTTCTACTTGTTTACTTCATCAGCCAAGACCACACCAGAGCCATAATTACATTACACATCGGGCCTCTCTTTCCAGTTAAGTATCATTCAGCTTTGTCCCCCGTGCCTCCAAACAATAGCCGCTAACTAGTGCTTTTGTGTCTGCGTTTGTGCGGCGTGTGTCGCGGCACTTGTTATTCATACAGCGCGTGCACGTACTTGCTTGTTTTGGGGTGTTTGTATACACACATTACTCGCTCCGGAGCCAGATGAAGAGCGATTTCATTCATTCACCGTCAGCCACCAGAACGCTCGCTGTACTGCAGATGCGTTCGGGTGCCAGTGGCCTGCTAATGATCTCGACCTTTAAAATTTCATATTCACGTGTAGCTTTACGAGAAAGGAGGGTGCCACGCACGCAACATACACGTGTTACTCGCGCATGCACACACACTGGTGCGTTCACCTCCAGCAAGTGTAATGACACTGACCTTTTTATTTGTGATGATGTGTGTAGGCAATGTTTATTTGTGGGGGGCTAATAGCTTCCTGTTGATTGGCTCCCTGCTGCCCCCCCTTGCCTTCCAGACACACACAAACATCCCCACCATCACACACTTACATTCACATACACACACACACACACACACACACACACACACACACACACACAGTGGAGATTAGAGTGCAGAAAGAGGAGTTTGGATTGGGGGGGGGTTCTCTTTATTAAGAAGACTCTCAGCGCCCTGCTCCCATCAACAGACACAGCAATCACAACACAATACACCTGTTAGCCGCATCAGCCATGCCCTGTGATTGGGACACAAGTGGGTTTGGGAGGAAGGAGGAAAAAAGGTTAGTAGGGTGGTTTGTGTACACACATGCACGCACACCCCCCCTTTGTGCGCCATTGACATTACCAGAAACAAAACCAAAAGTCATTCGCAGGTTTGATAGTGAAAAGAAAATCTCAGCAAAGCTGCACACAACACCCACTTTACTTCTGCCAAAATAGGCCTGTTCACAGTAAAATAAATAATCTAAATGCTTTCCCATTTAGTCCAAATAGTTTCTGGAGCCCTCTACCACATTATCTGTCATGAAATGGATTGTGCCTAAGCATCCAGTTGACAATTTTACAGCTGTTAAGAATTATCAAGGAGTGAGGCACCTCAATAAAAAAAAAAAAATAGCACTCGTACTTTTAGCAATTTTGGCTTCACTTGAAATGAGCCCCTCCAATCTCCTTTTCCTCCGCTACCAAGAGAGACAAAGTTGTAATCTTGATGTGCTGGCTTCCAGAGATTTTTGGATTTTTTATGCTCCCACCTTGGCCTCACTCGAACTTCGATGATTTGTCTCAGACTGGTCAGATTCACGCTCGTGCTCTTAAAAGGTCAAGCAGAGGCTGTATAACACGAGTTTCCTGACTTTTCCTTTCTTGCCCCCCTCGGGTTCGTCTGTCCTCACACCCTTCTCTCAGATCATGAAGAAGACAGTCCCCATCAACAGTCCTAAAGCTCCTTAAATGTGGCTTTTGAGATTGAATTATTATTGTAATCATAACCTAAAACTTTGGAGGTCGGCTCTACAATTAAACTGGCTCGTGAAGTGTGCAAAAACACTCAGCTAAAACTGTGAGATTTTTCATATATACCTTTAATTGTAGTCAGTGTCAATTCTATAGTAAGTGAAACTCAGATTTTTTGCTATCTTATGTCCTTACACTGTCAGTTAATTAGATTAGGTATAAATAATTAACTTTTATCCAATCAAGTTTTTTTTATTGTTTTTCTTTTTGCTACATGTCTTTGAAGTTTACAAGAGCGAATCTGGAATTTCAATAATACACATCAATCATCGTAGTACAATCATTCATACTACGCTGTGTGTAGCGGCCCTTTTTGATAAGGTACAATAGTGTAGAAAGAGTCCCTTCTTTTCTACTCAAATCCTGATAAATTCAGCTTTTTTTTCTTCTTCTTCTTTTTTTTTTAGTCGAGCCCACCTCAAAGCCTTATTTCTGTTCTGCCTCCTTTTCTCATCGCTCAAGGTGTAACAATCCCCACCACCCACCTTCGCTTGGTTATCTCACACCAAACACATACACTCCTGAGGCTCGTGCCCAGCTGCCCTGGGCCTCCAACCTGCCTCCATCACGGAAATGTTCCTTTCTCGCAAATGTGACACAGCTGTGCTTTGTTCATGCTGTTTACACATTTCTACCAATGTAATGGGTATATATTATATATAATTTATAGACGTGTGTGCTTGTCTGTGTGTGCGTGTGTGGTGAAAGGGAGAGCATTTAAATGAGTCAAGAACACAGCCTCACCAGCTACAAGCCTTAGGAAGTACAGGTTCACACCGTGCAGCACTGCCACCGACAGAGTCTCTGTGTGTAACGAGACATAATCTTTGCCTTTGGAGTGAGTGAGTTAGAGAGAGAGAAGTTGAAATGTCAGCTACACCACAAACATGCCCTTTGGTTTGAAGGGAAGAAGGTTTTGGCTGTGGGCGCCTGATAAAAGTTACAGCTTGGATTTTTAGAAGCAAGTTAGTGCTCTGAATTTGCAAATGACAATCTCAGTGTATGTGTGTGCATGCCTGTATGTATTTGCAAGAGTGCGTGTGTGCGTGCATGTGTGTGTGCAGCAATACAATGGCTCCATATGGACCTAATGGGGCACAGAGAGGAACATACACCCCACACAGAACACATTAAAGTGGATCATTTCTTTTTCGCTCTTTTATACAGACTTTTATTCACCCACACGAAGCAGTGCTGCCTGATTAATAATTGAGAATCATTTATAATAAAAGCGATAAATAGTGATATGAAATGGTAAGACATCGCTCTCACATCCACCAGAAGGCAATGATGACACAATACTGGTTGTGAAAATGCCAAGAGGATCATGGAGTGATTAGTAAAATTGACTTTTGGGTTACTATGTGAGATGAAATTGCAAATCTGAACTCCTGGGTGATTCCGAGGATTGGCATATGCAAAGGTGCCATATTTCACCCTGCATTTGTGTTTTTTTTTTGTGTGTGTGGGTGTGAATAGCGTGTGTATAATATGGAAGCCCATCTGTAATCAGCCAAGTGTGATATTGCTCCTCATCTCTCAATTAGAACACTTGCAAACAGTGCATTAAGCTTTGCATTAGAAGTGATGAAGGCGGAGGTGAGAGTGAAGATGTGTTCCTTTTAATAACTCAATTTGGTCCACCCAGAAGCTGTGTACGTGTCTGTTAACTTCATAGTAACACGTTTTAATTCCAAAGCTTGATGCACGTCATTGTTGGTCCATTGTTGTTTCACTTCCTTCAGTTCAAAATGGATTATTTAGTGTTCTCAGGGTACACCGACATCTTAGTTTCAAATTGCATACCTCAGATTTTACTCCAAAACTGATGAAAATGATGGGTTTTTCATGCAGGTTATAATACATACTGCAGGCCGTCAGAGGGATGATAACCCGCCCTGCACTTGATCAGAGGTGGCAGCTCTTGATTGGTGACTTCCAGATCATGTTGGGAGAACTGAGGTGCATTTGTGTGCGAGATGTTAAACGTGCGTGCAAGTAAACCATCGGGGTTGATTTAATGAAATCATGAATTTAAATTCCCAGAGGAACGCATTTCAAATCTGGGAAGCTGAAAATTCAGTCAGTTAAACCCTGAAAACCCTTGAGGATTTAGGAGCCATGGCTTTTTGTTTTTGTGACATTATACACACTTCAGTAGGCAAAAGCACACTGCCTAGTTGTCAGAGCCTGAACAAACTTGAATGCAAACACCCACACCCATGCACACACATACAAAGGAGCATGAGTTGTGGTTGAGCGGGCACTAGCGTGAGGGCCATCCGGTGTGTGTCGGGGGAGTCGTCGAAGTGTGGCTCTACTCTGACATTGATGAATGATCTGTCAAGGCGATGTCCCACTCATGCCCAGCTCCCCCTTTCCACAGGAGAGGGATGGTGTGTGTATGTGTGTGTGTGTGGAAAAGGGGCGGGGGTGAGACAGAGGTTATCTCCCCATGTGCTCTTGTTTGTGTGGGTGTGTGCAGTCGCGCACACGCACTGCTGAGTGTGTTTTATTTTGGCAACCCTCTGTCACACACGTGAACGGCGTGGCGTAGGCATTACACGAGTCAGCGGTTCGGGGTCAGGGTGCGAGTGAAACAGCAAAGAGCACTGGGGTTAAACAATCTGACCCTCTCGTAACCTAAAGGGACACCCCGCTATTTTAATGGGGAATTCTCTGATCCGTTTCCAATTCAGACTTGAGGCCCTCAAGTACCCCGTCCACTTCAACAGCTTAGAAAACACAACACAGGAAAAAAACTGCCATTGACACCCAGCACTTACTTAACCGGCCCGAGCGAAGTAAAGTAAATAAATGCACTTCTTCTTTGTACCTGCCTTTATACCTCAGGATGCATTTAACCAGCAACAGAGAGGAGTTTAGCAATTACGTCCCTCCGCTCCTACTGTATTAATGTCGTTCCCTGTGTTCCACATTTTTACTCACTCCACCAAAGGAAATAACTACTTTTAGCAACCACTCAGGATGGTTTTCTGTAGTCATGACCGTGCATTAGCATTAAAGCTCAGCTTTTTCCGCTGAAGCGCCACTCTGAGTGCTAGCTCTGGCTTGATACTGTCATTAAACCACTATGGCCGTGGCCTTCATTTCACTGCTAACGACGGCAGTTTACCCCAGCAAATTCCGAGATCCATTTGCAAGACGCAAGTCTAATTTTCCCTGATGATCGTGCTTTCACGTCGTAATGATGTAAAATGGTGGAGGCAAAGTGCAACCAAGCTCAGTTTCAGGGGTAATGCAACACTGGCAAGTAGAATCGCAAGAGAAATATGGATGTTTTTCACACGATCGAGGCGACTGTTGACCTTTAAGCTTGAAACATTTGAAAGAGAGAGCGAGGAAGTCAAATAGACATAGACAGAGAAGCCTCCGCAGTGGATGTTGTCGCCTATGTAACGGTCAAGTAAGATAGAGGAGACTTAGAGGAACACGCTCTCTCTCTACCGCTCTCCCTCTCTCCCTCTTGGCCCTCCCTTTCTCAATCTGTCCCTTGATTACTTTTTAATGATTTCTGCTGCCTGAGACAAATGGCTGTGTTAAATGAGCAGAATTAGACAAGGGAGCTGAGCGCAAGAGCATTTGTTAGAGCAGGAGTAATGGATCGGGCATCCATTGTTTACTCTTCTCCATTCACCGGCTTGGCCTGCTATTGAGCTCTGTGTCCTCAAAGTCGAGGCAGCAGCGGAGGGCCGCTGTTATAATTCTGACTACACATGAACTTTCTGACAATAGCATTTTATTCTTATTATCTGTAACTAACTCTGACTTTTATTTGACTTTCGTATAAATGTGTTTAACTGTTTCTCCCCAAACTCTTTATGCTCAAATGTTGAATTCATGCTCACATTTTTCATAACGAATCTCCGATCAGCTGTAATGCACTTCATTTATATGGATTGATGAAGTCAGCCAGCCACTGAATCCCACCTCAGCAGTGCTGACCGTACAACCTGACCAGTCAGTCTTTTTTTTTTTTTTTTACAGTGTTATTTAAGTGGTTTACAGTATCACCAGCCTCCACTAAGATGTGATAGTAGCTTCTGCCAGAGCCACACTGTCAGCTAGCCCCCCTGCAGGGTCTATGTATTTCTTCCTACCCTGGCAGGCTGACAGGCATGGACAGTAAAGGGTGCTCCCTTGGCAGAGACAAGGCCTTGGTTAGCACTCCATGGGCATGGGCACTGCTATGGATCATTACTTCCCTCAGCGGAGTGGCTGCTGTTTATGTGTGTGGGCACGCGTGCCCACACACGTGTGTGTTTGTGTGCGTGCATGCTTGCCGGCTTGTGACAGAATGAGCGAGGGGGAAAGTGAAACACAGAAAGAGTTATTAATATTAATATCTCTCTATCGCATCAGGGGTCTCTCCATATTTTTTGATGATCAATTACAGCCACTACTGCCCCCTACAGTCTTTTCAGCTACTTTGGCAACCTGCTACTGGCCTTGAATATTATCGAAGTTAAAAATGTTTTGTTAACACTAAAATAACAGAGATGATACTCACCATGATGCCGTGCAGGGATTTGTATAATTAAATGAGCTTCTTTAAGATTCAGGCATCTTATTGGTATCGTACCCTACTACGGATTATATTTGTCCTTCTAACCGTTTGTTCTAGTAAACAAGATGTAAAGTCTGGCATTGATCATCTAGTTGTCTGTGCTCTCTGCTTTGTTTTCCCAGGCAGCACTAAAAAGCAAGTACTAACCTCGGGTTGCCAGCACTTTCTTCTTCTGCAGTTGTTTGCACCTACCACACAGATAATTTTCAATTTATTCATCTTTGACAAAGCTGTTAATTTTTCAATTTCACACCAAAAGGATTGAACTACATTAAGTCTGCATAGTAAGAGTAATGTTGTGAATATTAAGATTCTGGGAATGATGAATAGAAATGATAGATTTAACATTTCCTCTTTGTGTATCTTTGTGTGAGGTTTCTCTGCTGTACGCACGGTACTGCTTTCGCAGTCACAGCGAGTTTCAGAGTGAGCGCAGCAAGGCTATCGCCAGACTAATAGCAAGTTATCACTATTATTGGAGATGTAGGATAGATTGGTTAAGTGCTAGGAGCAGGCAAACTGGAACATACTGAGTTGTAATCTCATTTAACAGCTCTTGAATTGCTCAAAGGTGTGTGTTTTGAAAAGTTTGCTCTGCGTGTGTGTGTGTGAGTGCGTCTGGGGATATGGAGCTGCTCTGCTGTTCCCGGGCCAGCTATTAGTCACGCAGGAGTGGCTAATCTGTAATGGCTGCTGTCACAGCCCTGCCGTGGCTCCTGGTGATGGGTGCGCTGTGACAAATGCGCACACACTCACTTTCAGCCTGAGAACACACACAACACAGAAGTTCAAAACACACACAAATACGCGCGCTCACGCTGATTCACTTACACACAAAGAATCATCCATTCCGCCAATACAGTGTTACGACTTCTGACAAGCTCCCCTGCACCAGTCATCAGTCCAGCTGCAGGTGAACGATAGACAGGTGAAGTTGGAGGCATCCTGTCATATTGGCACCGACGGCGGGCTGCATCTGACTGCATAAAATCCTGCCTTTCTTTATTTTTCTTTCCCTTACTCAGTCTGTTTCCAATTTGTCTGGCTCCAGAGCACGGTGGTGGTGGAGAAGTCCATCCAGGACCTAATGAGCCTCATGCAAGACCTGAGCGCCTACTCCAACCAGTTCCTCGAGATGGTCTGCGACAAGCTCAAAGAATATAGGGACATCTGCAACACGGCTTACAGGTAACAGGAGGGAGGACTGGCTAACCTGCAGAGGGAGTTTTTTCAAGTTATTATTTGTATTTTATGCAGTATGAGTATGTATGAGTAGAATTTGTAATAATAATGATGATGATAATAAAAGTAATGATAATGATAAACTCTTTTTGTATAGCGTACTTCATGCATAAAAAGTAATTCAAAGTGCTTAACATAAAAGCAGATAATCATTATATTTATCATAATAAATAATTGAATTAAAACAGCAGGATAATACGGGATTAAATGAAAAATAAATAAGCAAAAAATGTGATTTAGTTGTTGCTGTTCCAGTGTCTTTTTGGGTTTAAAAGCATTCCTCAGTGAAACCTTGGCAGATGCTTGGTAGGTCAATCTCACTACAGCCAAAGCTTCTGCAATGATTTGAATATTTAGTTTTTAGAATAATTATATATACTATATACACATACACACACATACATTGGTGCTGTGAAAGGCCATCCATCTGTGCCCCCCTGGGACCACGTAACACCTGGCCAGGTAAGGGGTGGGGGTGCGAGATGATATGGAGGGATAAGAGAGGGAAAGATGAACAGGCCAGGAGACGCAGGAAAGGACTGATGGACTGCTGGGAGTCCATCTGGACTCTGTCACAGGTCAGCCTCAGTCTCACCGGGGCCTCCAAGTGATAAAGACAGGCCCAAAGGAGGCTGCCAGAGTGTGTGTGTGTGTGTTTGTGTTCCTGTGTGCATTTACACATGACCAAGTGTGGGTGTGCGTGAAACCCCTAGAGTGACCGTGTCTCCTGTACAAGGTATTAGCATGATATTAACTGTGGAACCAAGCAGTTTCTCCAACCCGAACACATGCAGGCGAAGCAAGAATGTGTTGGCAGCCTGTCCCAATCTGCCTGCAAGCCAAATCAGAGCTGCAGTAGTACTGTTTCATATCTGAAATACATGTTCATCTGCCTGACTATTAATAATACAACTGCAGTCTATCTGTATTACTGTTATGCAGTTACCTCATTTCTGGTTATGCTGTCATTATCCCAATGTTTTGTTTTTTTTTCTGTTAAGAGCAACAACAATCATAAATGTCATTTTTATACAAGCCAGTCTGAATTACGTTATGTGTGTCTGTGTGTCCTCAGGGGAATAGTCCAGTGTGAGGAGAAGCTCACCATCAGTGCCTCCTGGTCGAAAGACGAAGACATCAGTCGCCTGCTCCAGTCGCTCCCTAACTGGGCGAATATGGCCCAGCCCAGACAGACACGACAGAAGAGAGAGGATGAAGAGGACTTTACTCGGTACACACGCGCACAAATACAAACAGAACACATATGTGCCAGTTCACATGAAACTGGCAAACGTCTGTCCGTATCTGTGCGCATTTACAGTTCTGCCATTAAGAACCTGTATCCAAACAAGCAGGGTGGCAAGTACACAGACTCGTCCACACACACAAACAAGCTAAAGGTGAACAACTACACTTGAGCAGTCACGCAAGTAATCTCCCCCCGACCCCCCCCCCCCGTCTTTGCCCCTTTATTCACATATTATTGAAACTCCTCTTGTTGGCTAAGATGCAGCCATAAAATGAGTCATGATTGCTCTTTTAAGCACCCTCTATCTGAAAGAAGTGAGGAAACGAGGGAAGAGCAAAATAGGAAAATATAAGGAGAGCAGACGGAGGCAGGGAAGGGGGGTGGTGGGGTGGGGGTCAGTCTTATCGAAATTGCCTTTGAATGTGCGCGCTCTTCAGGGAACACTGGAGCTCATCGGAGCGGAATAGTAAAGTAAATAAATAAATTGGTTATGTGGCCAAAGAAAGTCAATCTGTTGTGTGCGCGCTCCCTCCCTCCTTCCTTCCCTCCCTCTCTCACACTCGCTTTCTCCAACACACACACGCACACAATGAGAGCTCAGAGATAGCAAGAGGGAGACCATAAGGCCGTTTGATTTGAGAGCTGTAGATGTTTTCATCACTATGAAAGGGGGATTAGCTTCTGCACGACTGGCAACCGTGCGCTTTAATAAACCCTCATTAATAAGCTACGCATGCCTGTGTGTGAGCGGAAGAATGCGCGCTTGTGCGTCTGGTGTTTTGTCCATTTGTTGTTCAAAGGATCTTGATCTTGTGGGCATCCTGGTGACTCTGGAGGCTGATCCGCATGCCATGTGTGTGCAGCACCGCGGTGTTGAGGTCTACTTACCCAACTTCCCCGCTCTCTCGCCACCTTTTCTTGCCAGTCACCAGAGTCGGCTCTCCTTCCAAAGCCACAAGTGCTTGTAAATAAAGTGAAAAAGAAGGTTTTGATCTCTGCGTCTGTGTTTTTCCACCCTGTAAATCTCTGCCTTCTGTTTATCCTCCATTTCTAAATGTTTTCCATCACCTGTTGTTTTCCTCTCCCACCAACTGTTTCACTTCCAGCAACTCCCTCCTTTAAAAAATGTCA
>JBAJHX010000002.1:7653577-7669475 GCA_037176925.1 Amniataba percoides | reverse complement strand
ACACACACACACACACACACACACACACACACACACACACACACACACACACACACACACACACACACACAAACACTCGCCTCATTGACCAAATAGACTTACATATGACTGACGGGGCCAATTTCTCTCCCTTTCCTCCCCTCGCTAATTTATGGCCATTGATCTACACCGGGCTGAATTTATATACACTCATCATGCTCTCATGCTCTCTGGCTCGCTCTCTTTCTGTGTCTCTCTTTTCACACACACATATACGCACAGGTCTTTTGTGTGGTTTACAATGCAGCACACTGACACATGGTCCTGCTGTCTCAGCACAAGTGGTGAGAAGAAAGTACAAGAACATGCTGAAGGACTCAGGAAGTGCGAGATGGTGAACTAATGGTTTTCTTTTGTGCGTGCTGAATGGGCTGGTGTCATTTTCAGTTCCTGATCAAACGTCATATGTTCATATTACCTTGGAGAACAGTAAATAATGATGGTATGACACATCTGTGGGGGGAAGAGGTCAGCACCTCTGGAGTAGTTAGGGCTTGACCAGCTTCATCCATGTTTGTTTTGGTAAAGGATGAACTCTTTCTACTCGCTTCTACTTCCCCTGATTGGTACAGTTGTGTTTGTTAATGGTGTCATTGTGTGTCTTTCTGTCTGTTTTGTCCACTCAGGTGCGTCTCCATGCTCAGCAGACAGCCAGGGGGTTGGTGAGAGTGAACGGAGCAGGGAGCAGATTCTGCAGACACTAAGTGACCTGTCCAGGGGCTTCCAGGACATCGCAGACCGCTGTCTCCTGGTTTTGCACCTGGAGGTCAGGTATGCAGAGAAGACTGATCTCATTACACTCCTCTTGGCTCTCTGCTAGAGCCAATTTAAATGCTTTATAGTCAATTAAATTAAGACTATAAATGATCAGAAATCATGCTTTTATTTGTTAAAAAACTGCAAATCCTGTCAAAAGTGAACTTGGTATATTTAATTGGATGTATTTATAAAACATTTGTTTGTTAGCTGTTCTGCAGGTGAACCTTATCCATTTTAATCAAGACATTAAACTAAACACATTCTTAACCTGATTATAGTCTAAACACAGTGCTCGGAGCAGGTTGGGTTGAATTGACCTTTGTGTTGCATCAGTTTGAGAGTTGACTGTGCACCGCAGATTATTTCAGGGTGATGATTTGTTTTCCCTTAAGGTAAACAGTTTTTTAAACGAATCAGCGTTGGAAGATTATACAGCCACCGCCACATTATGTGGCAAGAAAATGATATTTTTCCAACCGAGCCCTTTAAGGTCAGCGCACACCAACAGCGAGTTGCATGCAGCAGAACAACCGCACCCATCATTTCCTGTGTTAGTCCGCACACTGGCGGCATATTGATGCACGTCACGCGTCAAATAATGCGAGAAGGCGGCGAATGTCACACTCACGGTAACTCTCATCTTCTTCTCAAGACATCTGGAGTCAGTGCCTTGAAATTAGTCATACGTGTCACTAGACACACAGATGATCACACCACATAAGCTTAGAGGACATGTCATGAAATCGTATGGAGAAAAATTCTCAGCTGCATCACACCTCTACCCGATGCACAAGTTCAGGATGTATGCGATGTCTTGAGTGTGTGTTTTGAATGTCAATATCCAAGTTAATTTACCACACCATATACTTTCTCCCCCACACCCACTAATAGTCCTCCATCATCTCTCCCCCTTTCGTTCCATCCCTCCATGTACCACTATTTCCCCGTAGACTATTGTGTAGCTTATGCAATATTGTTTATGGTTTCAGTAGAAAACCCTCCCTGAGGCTGATGTCTAGCTATATGCTACACTCCATTGACTCTCCCCATCAAGCGAATTTCCCCTGATAGTGGTACGAGCTAAATGAAGCCATGAGGAAGGAAGCGAGAGGGGAGGGAGGTAGCGATGAGAGAGAGATGAGAGTAGAGGTTGAAGTGATGGTGGGGGTTAAAGAAGGGAGATACAGTAGCTAAGTGCGAGAAATGATTGAATAGAGGGAGACGGAAGTGAGATGGAGGCATTGAAAATGTGATGTAGTTGTTGGCTTTGCCTTAAGGGTCGGAGGCGTTCACCCATATCATTTTATACCTTTCTGCTCAGGGCACTGTGATTACGGAATTATGAGAGTATTGACTCCTTAAGTCTAGACAGAAATGAGCCTTCTGTGGCCGTAAAGGGCCTCAGACTTAGATGTAAGTGTTTAAATGGACAGGGAGAAGTAGTGTGTTGTTAAAGGATAGGTTAATATTCACCCAGTACTACGCCTTACAGTCCTAAAAGCACTATTAAACATGCATGTGACCATGGGCGTAAATTTTAAAATATTAAAATATAACATGGACAAACTAGAGAGAGAGCATTGTTTTGCCCTAACAGAGGGCAAAAAAGTAAAAAGAATAAAAAAAAAAATGTTTTTTTGAACATTCTGTCATATTGTGGTATGTAAGTTAAATCAGCCTCCTTCAAAGAAGCTGGTTATGAACCCATTTACAAAAGAATGTGTAATTCTACCTGCAGAAAAAAAATTTGGCCAAGAAAAGTGAATATAAAAACCCTTGAGCAAGGTTCTTAACCCACAATTACTCAGCTAGAGCTGCTTACTGGCCAAGAGCACAAATCCACAGTTGTACCACATCTTCATTGAACTTCTCCTGAAAAAAAATACAAAATGTAAAACAGAAATACAGTGTTTTAGGTGCAGAGTCATAATGATGAGCTTCTCTCACATACAGTGCATTCTTCTAATTTAACTAAATTATTTTAAAAGCACAATTCACTATTGTTTTTGGACATAAAGAACCTAAAGGATTACTCACACTTTCGTATTTCAAACAGTTGAAGTGGAAGCTGTTGGCAGTCAATTTAGTCAAGTCTTTTTACACCTCAAGAGTTGTACAACATACTGTATATAGTGCCATGCTCTACCTGTTGCCCTTAACTCATTATATTTAGTAAGTAATATGCAGCAGTGATGTAGAGGAAGTTGAATGAATGGAAATGAGTACTCATAATCACTCATTGTAACATAAGGTCAGGTCACGTCCTCTGTTTAAATTATAGGTATTACAGTAGGTATACATGTAACACTTCAGGTTTTACAGTAGAATCAGCAGGTGTATGTGCAGCGACAGGACCTGACCTGGAAAGACAACAAAGACATAGAAACATTTTTCAACATCTAGTTTTCCACTTTCTCTTCTCTTCCTCTCTGCTCTATCCAGGGTGCATTGTTTCCATTACCTTATCCCCTTGACGAAGCAAGGCAATTACGCCATTGTGGCTAATGTGGAGAGCATGGACTACGACCCGCTGGTGGTCAAACTGAACAAGGACATCTCGGCCATAGAGGAGACCATGGGGGCCGCCCTGCAGCAGCACAAGTTCCAGTACATCTTCGAAGGTCAGCACTGACTTGGTGTGGAGTCTAAACTGCAGCTTGAGAAATACCAAGATCAATTTATTTATTTCAATTTATTCCTGTCTGCTCTATCTTTGATTCTTCTCTTTGACTGTTATTTTGCCTTTGTCTTCTTGCCCCGCCTTGCTTCCCTCTCATCAGGTTTGGGTCATCTGATCTCCTGCATCCTAATCAACGGGGCCCAGTACTTCAAGAGGATCAGCGAGTCCGGCATCAAGAAGATGTGCCGCAACATCTTCGTCCTCCAGCAGAACCTCACCAACATCACCATGTCCAGGGAGGCCGACCTCGACTTTGCCAGGTGAGAGTCTTTTCGCATTTTCGCAGAGGGGGTTAACCACAGAGCGGATCGTAACAGGAGCTCAACTACAAACCTTTCACGTGTCCCTGCACTCAGTTTGCACCAGCGTGGGTTTGTAAAGGTTCATAAGACTGGAGTAGCTGGCAGAAGATATTTCGTGCAGATACTCAGAGGCTCTAAATTGTCATCCCACTTTCTTGCCAACACTTTTAAGCACTTGCTGTTTTCCCTTGAGGTTTGCCGTTGTCATGGTGATAAAGCCTCTGATATCACACGACTCTCCCTCGAAGCCCATGATAATAATAATCTTAGAATTTGTAATATTAACACATATCTCTGCGTTGGAATCCAATCCCCGTCATTTTGATACTGGCGGCAGATAAAGAGTCCAGCATTTTCAGATATAAAGTCAAATGAAGTGCGTTACGGACCCATCAAGTCAGAAATGGCCGACACTTTTAAATCCGTTTAAATCAGTTGATATATTGGTCCAATCCCGCTACACACCTGCGCAGACACGCACAATGTCCTCAAGTTCAGACAGCAACAATGTCGACGCACGAGGCAGACAGATGGTCAAACAGATTGTCAACCACACCGCGTGTCTGTGCGTGCACGGTTGTTGGTGTTTATTTCTTATTCATACATTTATATTTTGTTAGTCTACCTGCTGTTGCCCAGCGCAGTCCAGGCCTGACAGGCATGGGGGAAATCAGCGCTCAGATATCTTTGTGAGAACGAAGGAGGGAGGGAGCAGGAGGCCAGAAAGAGAGAAGACGACAGAACGAGACGGGTGTTTCATGGTATTCATATGATTTTTTTTCCCTCTTTCAGAAGCTCGCGTCCTTGACAGCAGCAAGTGTGCGAGAGGAAGGATGATGGAAAAGATGGAGAGAGAGAGAGAGAGAGAGAGAAGGGAGGGCTTAGGGGGAGGAAAATTGAAAAACTAAGTGAAAGGGAAGTTATAGAAAAGATGTCTTTCACAGGAGAAGGCATTGAATTGACTTGGAGAAGACGGCTTGGATAGAACATAGAATGCGGTGGAGTGAGAGATGAAAGCAAGAAAGGTACAGGTGAGAAGAAAAGGAAGAAAGAGGATAAGATTAAAATATGGAAAGTATGAGAGGAGAAAGGCAGATGAAAACTTTATCAGCTCGATTTTTAAATATTACCACCTTGTTTTTATCTGTCAGCCTCTCTTTCTTTCAGTGTCTCTTCTTCACATTATTCACGGTTATTTTAAGAGGCTAAAGAAACACCACACTTGGACCCTGACCTGTTGAAAAACAAAATTTGTTCTGTCTTCTTCATTTGTAAGGCAGCAGCCTAACTAACTGCTGTCGTGCACTTCCCCTGTCCTTCTCCGTCCGAAGATTAGCTGTAAAAATGTTTTCACCTACGTCTGCCACGTTGTGTTGTTGGGTTAATTAGCTGCTTTTCACAACTCTGGGAACCTTTACGAGTGTGTCATATGTTTGAGTGGATGGGTGTTTATGTGCTGTCTGTGCTTGGACATTGCTATTGTTCGTAATACGCCGGTATTGCGAGCCAAGTTTCCCTCCCGGAAAAACAAAAGCACAGAGAAGTAAACAGAAATGACCTGAACTGTACTGGATGTAGAGGACCATTGATTAGTATGTTATTTCTACCCTCTGTCAGCTTTGATTATGGAGAAATGCCAGTGATGGCTTTTCTGTCTTTTCTCTCTTTCTCCCACTCTCTCTGATTACGAGGCGTGGGTGGTTGTGGAGGTGTTGATTGGGAATTGCAGGGCACATTGTTTACACATTCATGGCTTTTTGGATTGGCCGGCCTCCGGCTCCAAGACACACCGACTCTTTCAAACACACACACACACGCACACACACACACACACAACCCGCCTCCCCAACGCAAACACACACACACACACGTATCACTTACTCTCACACTTGCACAGACACTCCACTGAGCCAATCAGCATTTTGAAATCACCATATTTATGTTTTGGATATGAATATTCATAAGACGCCTGCGACTGGAGGTGACCACATGGCCTGTAAGAGAAGGGATGATGATGGGAAAGGCTTTCTTTTTACTGAAAACTCTATATATGATGCCCAGCATCACTTGAGTTAAATATAACATACAAACCATACATGTGTATGCAGTATGTGCATAGTAAAATGTTTACAGATGCAATTTATCCCCATTCTGTGTGATGGGTGAGATGGTCATAAAATCTGTGGTTCTAATTGAAGTTATACGAACTCCCTCAGTGGAAATTGTAAAAAAAACTTTCTATATATAGATTAGATATTATTCAAGTGTTTTAGCCCCTCCAGCAAGCCATGCTGATTTAATTAAGCAGTTTCTCTCCTGTTTCAAAGAGTAGAAGCAACAAATACTTCCGATTGACAAAGTGACTTAGTTGAAGGTATGTTTATGTTGAATAGTGTTTATGAAGCATTTTGAAACAGATTTGTTGAGCAGTTTGATGGACAGGGACTAAAAGCAGAATATTCATCAGTATTTTATTGCCACCTCTGGAAAAACAAGAGTAAAATGAGGAGGGGAAGAGATCACAGCAGGAAGTCTGCCTTTGAGAGAGGCTGCAGGTGTCTGCCTGTTTCCCTATGTTCTTTTATGTTCCTATGTGTCTGTGCATCTTAGTGTGTGTGTTCTCTCTCTCTCTGTGTGTTCTCTCTCTCTGTGTGTGTGTGTGTGTTTTGCCTTTTTTTTTTCTGAGACTGTGTGGTTGTATGGGAAAGGGAGAGAGGAGAGAGACCCGGACAAGGGCACGGTAATAACCATTGATCTGAGTTAAAACTAAGGAGAGGCCCAGTAACCAGCACCGCAGAACTCATGAAGTCCCTCTCTCACACACACACACACACACACACACACACACACACACACACACACACACACTCCCTCTCTTCCTCCTCTCTCCCTTTCCTACATTGTGAAGAAGGATGGGGAAACAGTGCCACCTTGTGCCTGAATCCATCTTTATAAACAGTATGTTAAATGTTAAGGCTGTTCAGGGTGTTAAAACTCAAATATGCGTGTGTGAGCATGTGTGTTTGTATAGCAAAGGTCCAATGGCGGTCTCCTGTCTCTCAGTCAGAAGTTTGGCAGCGATATCAGCTCGCGGGTCAAGGTCAAACACACACACACACACACACACACACACACACACACACACACACACACACACACACACACACACACACACACACTCCTAAACACTGACACACAAGTGGACACAGACCATCTGCTCAGAAACAGTTCAGGGGCTCGGACCTATTTTGCAGAACTGCGTGTCACTGCAATGTCACATCACATCTGTGTGTGTGTGTGTGTGTGTGTGTGTGTGTGTGTGTGTGCGCGCGCCCTCTCTGACTGCTGCATTCTCAACCTTGTCACTCCATTGGTCTCCTCTCATTGTCCAATGTGTCCACCTCTCTCTCTGTCTGTCTTTCTCTCTCTGTATGCTCATTTCTGGTTTCCTGATAGAAGCAGAGAGAGAGAGAGCGAGAGATAAAGGTGGTGTTGTTGATGAGTCTTTTATCTTGTTAAAAAAAAAAGGCCATACTAGTTCCCAAGAAAACACGACAACAAAACTTTCAAAAACTTATTGTTGCCTGGCAACAGTCCACCACGGCCTCTGGAGAAATGTATTTTAAACAGAGATGGAGGATACAGAGAAAATAGAGCTTCAACGTAATTAGAGGTCACTATGATTTTAAATATAAGGTCATATATTTTTTGTGTTTATTGCACAGCTTGCTCCTTTAAATTATAAATAACTTTTTTTTTTAATATTGTGAATGATTTCAACTTCTTTGGTTTTCTTCCTTTTACCTGTCAACACAATGTTTATGTTTTCTATTGACTGGCTAATTGACTAATTGCTTTAGTACTGGCCATAGCCTTCGATTGCTAAAGTGATTTTCATAAATGATCCATTGATATACATTTTTACTGCAGCATACCAGTTCTGAAAGCACAGGCTCCATGCACAGTGTATGTCCAACGCCAAAGGTGAATGTAAATAAAGGTGTACCTGTTTGTCTGTGCTCGGATCTTCTATGTCTGGCTCAGCAGCAGCATTCAAGATACGTCTTTTGCCGGACGCACCGGAACGCGACAAACTCCCAACACACGATCGCTAACACAAACACGCATACCGTGGAGCTCTGAGCTGCTCGCTGACCCGTGTAGGCAGGTTGCCGCGCTGTCATAACATCCCTGGCTAACTCGCAGGCCCCCTTAGCCCGTGGCTAGGCTAAACACCAGTCTGACAGGCTCACTGTAGAGATGCCCCAGAGTTCAGCCCAGCGCACCCACCTGTCTGCTGCTGAAAATTACTACAGCGTGCAGGGCCTGCATGTGTGAATTGCACAAGAGCTGTGCGTACTGCGTATTGTCCCCAAGTGCGCCGCCCCAGCTTCTGCGCGTCTCTAAGATCCGGTGTGTGCGCATCTGTAAATAAACCGTCTTCGGTTTCGTGTGTGTCTAAACCCCAGTGTGCGTGCGTGTGTGTGTGTGCGCGCGTGAGTGTCGAGGTGACAGGCTGGTGTGTCTACAGAGAATGTGGTAATAAGTACAGTTGACGGCCGTGTCAGGAGGTAGTGGGTGTCAACAGATAAAACTGTTTGTATTTAGGCCTGGCTTCGGTACACTGTCACTTCGCTCGGCTTCTGTCTCCCTTCCTGTCACCTTGTGTCTCTCTCTTTATCTCTTTCTTCCTCCCCTCTCTGTCCCCTTTTCTTCATTTTTCTCTCCCTGTCCTTTTTTTTTTGCTCCCTCTGCTGCCGTCCAACCACCTGCACCCGCCTCTGCTGAATTGTTTTTCTCTCTCTTCCCTTCTTCCTCCACTCTCCTCCCTCCCTCCTCTCCTGTTTTGTCTGCATGCATGCGCGAGGTGCAGCGTGATGAGGCTGTTCTTTGCCGGTGAAGCCTGTCTATCCATGCTGTCTGTTTGTGTTTATGTATGTGCTCCCCCCCCCACGCACACACACGGCCTGATGATGCTGATGAAGCCAGTGAGAGTGTGTATGTGTTTGTGTCTGTGTGTTTGTGTGTGTGTGTGTTTGTTGTGCGTGGCGCAGCATGATGGGACTGGTCTTTGCTGATGAGGCTTTAGTCTCAGTGTCTCTGCAGACCTTTCCTCATTACCAGAGAAGAGACAAATGCACTGCTTTGTAGGGAGAGAGAGACAGAAGGAGGGCAGGGAGAGATGCTTCAGAGAGAGATTTGCAAAGGCAGAAGGATGTATAGACTGAGACAGCATCCACGCGACGCTGGCTACGTTTAATTTTTGCACAGATCTTTGCTCTGTTAGACCACATTTTCATATTGTGTTTTCAAATGTACAAAAACAGTTTAACTACCACATCATAAAACCTGTTAAATGTCCCACAGTGATGGAAGGATTTGTTGTGAGAAGTAAAACTAAGTGTGCAGTGAAAGGTACCTGTCTCCCAGTTTCAGTGAGGAAGCAAGCTCTCACACCTGAATGCCTCATCTTGAGAGATGCAACGGGACAAAGAAATCTCCTTGAAGCGGTGCAATGGTGGTCAGAAACAGTAGGGACCTTATTTAAATGATCTATAGGGTGGTGCAAAGTGTATTTAGGGTGTGTCTGACTCCACTTTTGCAACTGAAATGGTGCAAAATAAGGTGCAGATGGGATGCATTTAGTCTCTTGATTAATCGTAGGTGTGTGTTGGGTGTGACATGAATTAAACCGCTGTAGCGTCATGTCTCATTCCATCAAACCTGCACCTGCCTGTGTGCATTGCTATTTAAAATAGTGGATTCGGCAAGTTGGTAAAGGGAATGATTTTCTGCTGAGGAAATGGATTAATGAACCATCTACAACAAGAGTGTACGCAAGGTGTAAAGCTGTCTATGAGTAATGTGTCCTTCAAATAGCAGGAAAATACTGCAACATTGACTTTAGTCAGTGGTGCATTCGCTTTCCGCTGCCTTTGTACCTGACCATACCTCATTTTAAGACACGCCCATCAGTGCAGAGATTGGCGTCTTTGCTGCTTAAATGATGCTGATGCTGGGCAGGATAACTTTTTTTTGTCAGACACTGGCAATGACAGTTAGTGTGTGGTGGTGCAGTGGTGTGCTGCTTTGCGCCGGCGGTAGGATAGGGCCCCATGTCAGTAAACAACAGATCTGTTTATCACAGCAGCATCTGGTGAGGAGTGGGACAGACACCGCCTGTTACTCCGTGAGACTGAACCAGCATAAAATAGCTATTTGTACCTGTTAACCAAGCACTATTAATTCATCATCACAAAGCTAGCTATCTAATAAACAACCAGTTAAAGTAGTCTAAGAGATCACATAGAGGGTTATAGGCGTTACTGCCAAATGGCCCTGAGCTATATGTAAGTAATGGTTTCCTTGTCAGGATTTTTAAATCTGTCCACTGCGGATCATAGTCGAAAAAAAAGTGTTGTGGAGTGTCAAAGCCGTCAGATTAATGTGGTCATACAGAGGGAATAAAATACATATTCATTGTAAACGTACTGTCATAGTGAGGGGGGTGAAAAAAGAGAGAGGAAGTCATCCAGCCTCGGTATCTGTTACTGCAGCAACAAGTCTCCGTTCCAGCTGATGGAGAGGTTCATCCACAGAGGCTCTTCTCCTTTCTCCTCCGCCTCCTCCCTCACCTCATCTCTCCCCCGCTAACTAATGTGTTGCTGCGAACACGCTGACAGAGGCAGCCTGTAATGGCCTTAATATTGTGCGCGCTGGAAATGAGGGAGGATAAATTGTGCTGATTCTCGTCTTTCTTCCCTCTCTTTCTGTCTTTGTCTCTTCCCTCACACTCTTCCTCTTTTCTTCCATGTTTCTCTCTCTTTCTCTCTCTTCCTCTCTCTTATGCCATTGACATACATATCTGTCTGTCCTGTGCTGCAGCCACGCATCATAAATTTGCTTAATATTCTTTGTGTACACAGAAGGGGGGATACGCGTGTGGGGGGGGTCTAATTAAAATTTAATAGAAAGCACACCATGGAGGCACGTTGACGCACACACGCACGCTGATTACTAAAGCAGGGCTCTTATAGATGCGACTTGCGGTGGAAGCAGGTGGAAATTAGTGTGTGTTTAAAGACGGATATAAATCGAGAAAGACTTAAAGGAGGCCAGCAAACAAAACAACAATTCTCTTTGGTTTTGTGGGGAAAAAAACATTGGTTTCATTAACTAGCTGTATCTTTAATGGATAAAAAGAAGTGTTTGCGCGTTAGTGTGTGTGTGTGTGTGTGTATGCCTGTGTGTCACTGGGGGTTCTTTCTTGATGGTGGGGTGCTGAGAGATTTTAATCTTATTAACAGCCCTTACCCAGTTTGGCAAATGGCTTTCCAACTGCTTGGGTAATGAACTGTTTGAAAATGTTTTCACTACACACTAACATACACTCACACACATGGATAGATAGACAGACACACACACACACACACACTCTTTACACTTTCTCCGTCTGAACTGGCCCCCTCCCCTTTCTGCTGAACAGAGGCCAGATTGCCAGCACACACACAAAAACACACATACTAACAGCCAGCTCACGGTCTACCACGCTGTCTTCATGTAGATGCATTTTTGTGTTTTGATATTCGATGCTACAGAAAGAAATGGCAGAGTGGATTTAGTACCTCAACATCAGTTATAAACCAGCATCAGTAGAACTGCTTTTAAAAAAACATCCTGTGTGGGATTTTTTTTTCCAAATGCATCACTGCCAAGTGAATTATAGTTGCTATTATACTGTAGTTAAGCCCTGTTTTATAGCACTGATGAGGTATTTTTTATTTTCACTTGCCGGCTGCTGCATCAACAGATGGATTCCAAAGCTTTCCAGCTACTTTTACTATTTTATCAGGCAAATTGTTTTTTAGACTGGTGGGGGAAAAAAATGTCCAAACAGAATTGTGTGCCTGTCAAAGCGGTCACAGTTGTAATTTCGGTTTTCAGCTGGGATGTTTGTTGTTAATTTCCCACTGTGCGCATAACTTACCAGTCTACCAGAAGGGTTTTCTTAATTGAAAGAGGGAGCCGAGCCTGAAAACGTGTCAGTCACTCAGCCTACACAAATTCAACAGTGAGAACTTGGAGGGAATTTATACGGGCGGTAGTTAACTTTATTTTTCAGGTTTTAAATCTCCATCCATCGTTATTTATGCACAATATCCACAGCTTGTCCCGGCTCACACTGAGCGTCAAGCGAACGCACCTTGGACGGATCGCCAATCCATCACAGGCGCTGACATGTAGACAGACACTCACATCAGCAGGCAATTTCCTCCCTCCAGTCAGCCGAACCTGCATGCATTTGGACCCACGTACCATAGAAAATAGCTGTAGAATTAAAAATAAACCTAACTGCTTACACAAATACTTAACACATCTACTGCACGGATAATTGTGCTCCTTCAGAGACTTGGAATGAATCAGTCTGAGGTAGTCAGGTGCAGCCTCGACTCCTGTTTATTGCTCTGCTCAGAATCGTTTCTCTAAGCTGTTTCCCCATTGAGATCCGAGGATGGTTATTTGAAAGAGGGAAGCCTTCAGCTCAAAGCTTTCCTCCCCACCTCAACAAAAGAAATTTGTTTTTTCAGTTCGGTTATATGTATTTTTTTCCCATTAGATCATATAACGAGGTGATTTGCCTCGAGCATGCAGGTAATCGCTGGGTCTGGGGAATGAAATGCTAATGCTTTCAAGGCTGTGATTTTTTTCACTTTGGTGAGGAAGATGCACCAACACTTAAACACAAACTGTGCAGATGCAAAAAGACACATTTGATTAACATTTACAGTATCAGCTCGAAAGACAAGCACACAAATACACATTTCATTATGAGATAAAACCACAAGTGAGACCTGTTTTTTTTTCCCCTGCCGCTTTCTCTCTCTCTCTTTTCTTTTTTTTTTGCCATTCCTCTGTCTTGCCCCCGGTTAAGGAGTGAACCAATGTGACCCTCATCAATATTGACAAGCTTTTTCATGAAATGAGCTCAGGGATGGAAAAATGAACAAGACCTTGGAGAGAAATTGAGAGCAGGATGGAGAGTGAGACTGAATGCAAATGCTTCGATGGCCAAGGGCGTTGCTTGTGAGGGGAAGGCCAAAAAACAGATATTATGCGCCTCTCTTCCTCACTCATCTCTTCAGTCATCACTCTTTTCCCCCACTCTTTGTATCTCTCCATCCCCATCTCCTTCATTGTGCCCCTCCATTACTCTTTCCAGGTCTTTTTTTGTACCGTCGATTCTCCAAAATGACAGCACATAAAGCACCTTGGAACAGAAGCTCCCTCAGCGCTCATTAACGCCTCGTTAGCATTGAAAATGATCATCGCAAGAAGGGAATGGGTCTTGGATGGGTGGAAGAATTCAACAAATGAGATATAAATAGCTTTTCTTACCAAAGTGTCTTTTTACTGCACCATATCAGAAATCACTAAAGATTTGAATCCATTTACCTTTAGATCTTCCTCTGGCCTTTTAACCCTCTTCTTTCTCCAGATGCTTTGCCAGACATAATTATAAATCTCTTTTTCTCTGCTGTCACGCAGAAAAAGACTTTGAAACAAGTAGACATCACTTTTTTTCTTTCTTATTTTCTCAACCGCAACACCTCCGAGGCCTTTCTTCAGCCTCACAATGTCAGTGCTACAATTATCTATCTTCACTGAGCGGCAGGAGACGCCGCTGCTTGGTGACTGGCATCTGCCCTTTGCCAAGGCGGCCGGTTTATGCTTGTAAAGTATGCTTCTTTTCCTGAAAATTCAAACTGCGTCCGCCCAACATCCAGAGTATATTCAGTGTCACACGGAGGCAGGCTCATTAAACGACATATATTGCTTCTTCTGTGGCATGGGGAGCCATTACGCTGTTTCTACACAGGCGGTGTAGCTTGAGCGGCACATTAGCGGCTCGTGTTTCACTCTGGCCAAACCCACAACCTTTTGTAGTCAGCTCGATTGATCATAACACAAGTGTGTCTCCCATCAGAGGCACGAGACGGGCGGCTGGAAAGCGCCGCTGAAACATGAAAGATGAATAATGTATGAAAGTGGCTTTACATGTTTTAGCTGGTCTGCTTTCATTTTTTAGACTTTTCTAACAATTGACTAACAATTTAGCCAACAATGTCTGTGTTTTAGAAATTCGATTTTTTAAAAAAAAAAATTTCTGCTGCTCCAAATTTAAACACTGAAGTGGTTAAGTATTGTCTTTATGTTCTTTCATCATTCTTTCTCATTTTAAACACACAGTTCATGTCGAAGCAAAGTATGCATGTATGTAATCACCTCTTACTCTGACTTTATCTACAACTGCTGTATGGAAGCGTAACATCTAGTGTATCTTCACAGAATGGGATTTGTGCTGTAGCCAGGGGCAGGTAGTAGTTAAATCTGTTCTAGTGTGTGCTTGCGTTTTGCCGCTCCTGCGCCTCTTTTAGAGCACAATTGTCTGGCCAACACAATCCCACACCCTATTTGACCTGTTTTGCCCCGGAGCAAAGAAAAATCATCTGTCCTGCATCCCAACGCTCTCCTGTGCATTACCTTACCTCCATCAGTCCGTTCTGCAAAGGACCGTAAATTATGTTTATGACAAGTTACCTCCTCTGTTCATCGATTCCAATGAGCATCGCATCCTTTGCTCACATACACAGGTCTGCCGCTAAATATTCAGTAAAAATGATTCAGTCAGAAATTTTAAAGTGAATACGACTTCTGTATGGCATGGTCGACCTCTATGTCAGATGTTTTAGTCACCGGTTAAAGTGTGCGTTATTCCCAAACGCTCACTCCCCCTTTGTGCTCCTTCTTTATCAGTATGTACTTCGTGGCATTTTTCAAATGGCCCATTGTGGCATTAGGTCCTGGCTAAAGAGCTATTAATTCTACACACACGCCGCCTTCCTCTTTTGGCTCTGTCAACAGTGTTTCATTAAAGCGGCCTCAGTAGTTTGTAGCCGGTGAATGTTTTCCCCCTGCCTTCGGCTCCCGGTGGTGGCGGGGTGAGGTCCTTGAAGTCCTTTTTAAGGAAATTGGGCTTGACAGCAACAGCAGTTAGTTTGGCTTTTGTATTTTCCCTTTGTTGTTGTTGCTCCTTTTGATTCTCCACTGGAATAATGCAAAGCAGTCATATAAAATGTCATTAACTTTTTTTTTCCTTTTCCCCCTGCTTTCCCTTTCTCAATTTTCTATCATTTTCTTTACTCTCATTTTACTTCATCCATAACGTCCTGTCATTTCCTCTCCCTCGCTCCTCATTCCCCCCCGCCTCTCACCATTCAGGCAGTACTACGAGATGCTGTACAACACCGCGGACGAGCTGCTGAATCTGGTGGTGGACCAGGGTGTCCGCTACACGGAGCTGGAGTACATCAATGCCCTGTCCTTACTCCACCGCAGCCAGACAGGCGTAGGGGACCTGAGCACCCAAAACACCCGGCTGCAGAGGCTGAAGGAGATCATCTGTGAGCAGGCCGCCATCAAGCAGGCCACCAAGGACAAGAAGATCACCACAGTGTAATGATGAAGCAGGACAGGGTGCAGGATTGATCGTTTCCGAACCGAGAAACCTCTGTCCTACTTTTTTTTTTTTATTTCAGCTCCTACTCACAGGAACATGTGCAGCAGATAATTGGGTCATGTACGCAAGACTTAGGAAAGATAGTGTATAAAAACTTGCAGGACAAAGGATATTTAAGAATTGGGTTAGAAAACACTGAAATAGAGGCGTGCTCTAGACCTAGATCATAATGTGTATGAAATCTGTTGATCGAAAGTGTGTCTTCTCCATTTCATCTTGCCCGTTGTGATGAAACGCGTTGTAGTCGAGGGCTGACACAAATTTCTTCCAACTACATATATACACACATATATATATTTAGCCTATGCAGCACCGACTCACTCTAATTGGGAAGCAAGGTGTCAACCAACACGAAACTTTGCGAGTCTAGTTCCCAGTGTGTCTACGTCATAAAGGGACCCGTGTTGTCAATTTACGCTTTTTAAGAGACACAACAAATGCAGCACTCGCGCTCGAACTCCAGCAGTGGGGGGGGGGGGGGGGGGGGGGGGGGGGGGGGGGGGGGGGGGGGGGGGGGGGGGGGGGGGGGGGGGGGGGGGG
>JBAJHX010000002.1:7637708-7653477 GCA_037176925.1 Amniataba percoides | reverse complement strand
CCCCCCCCTCTCTCCCAACCAAAGTTCCCCAACGAGAGGGGGAGGAGGGGGGGGAGGGGGGGTGGGGGGGTTTCAGAGGTGTGACAGTCCCATCCCCCCCCCCCCTCCCCCCGCCCCCCCCGCTCACCATGACTCAAGCTTCAGATAAAAGGCGATTGTCTTGGACACTCACCCAAACTTAGGCCCCATCTCATCTCATTTTCCTATTAGATCTAAACTGCTGCTCTCAATTACACCTCCATCTCTCCTCTCCTGGCAGCCCCATGGGCCCAGTGATTCTGTCTGCAATAACAGATGCCAGATTAGACTGTCTGAATGAGGCCACATCTTCCGCCTGCTGCCAATTTGGGTTGGTCCCCAAAGATTTCCCTTGCTGAGAATTGTATCATTTCTATGGCTGTTAAAAATCTGTTTATCTGTCTTTTTTTTTTCATAGTTCGTGCCGTAAACTTGCGCCTAGTGTGGAAAGTTGTGAGCTGATCAACAAATTGGACAAAAGAGACACATAATGAAGATATTTTTGCTGATTTCAGTTTCATCCCTCCTGAAAACAGCGACGTGGTTTATTTCAAGTCCAGTGCACCACAGTAAGAATGACTGGCAGTTTTTTATTTGTGGTTATTTGCGCGTTGTGTACATTTCATCAGTCACAGTAGCTCTATTAACGATGCATTTCTGAATTTTCACTACATGTGCGCAAATCTATTAAAGTGAACTAAACATATATAAACTCAAGAGACGATCACAAATCATTCCCCTCCCAGCAAACCCTGCCTGTTTTTAGTTCATTAACTTGGGAGAGAAGTACTTAACGAGAGGAGGAGAGGGGAATTGGAGCCTTGTCAATACGGCGAGCCCGGCTCTGGTCTCCCTGAAGCCCGCGGAGCAATCCATCATAATGACACATAGGCTGGGATCGATGGGAAAACAACCGCGGAGCTGCTGAGGGGTTCGCCTACTGCTCCGAAACGTACACTTGGTGTAAAATCTAAATTCTGCTCATTCAGCTGTTCACTCCAAAGCACTGTCTGTAATGTTATACATGGGAAACTTTAAGATAATGTTAAGTGACTGTGTCGTGTCACTCTTATATTATACTATTGCCAAACTGCACACACATATCCCACAGTCCAGAAGGCTTATGCAGTGGGCGTACTCTTTACAGAAATACTATGTAAGTGCAAACCATTCCTCCTATCCATGCTTTTTAATCATCAAAGAAACATGTAAAATGTCAAAAAAGTTAGTTTTTTATCATCAACTTTTCTATTTCACCTTTCTCCTTTTTTGCAGTGCGCCCATTTTTTGCACATCTGTTCAATTATCATAATTTCCTAATTTAATCCCCCTGGTTGTGTGTCATCTTTTAAATGCTCTGAAATGTCTGACTGCTCTCAATTGAGCACACACACTTTGTCCTTGCATACACTAATAGACTGAATTAAAACAATAAATAAAGCCGTAAAATTCCTTAAAATTGTCTGGTGCATTTTTTTTACAGTGTGATTCCTTGTGTGGTTGCAAAGCTGTCATATTTTCCATTGGGGGAAGTACAGCTGACAAGGGTTCATGCAGGCAGTAACACCTCTTCCACACATGACAGCACAGTCCATCACAGTTTTGATGCACCCGAGATGTTACCGCCTTATGTCGAATGAGAGACGGGTCCAAAACCAACACCAGAGGATGTACTTTGGCTGACAGGTGTGATGTGCTGTGTGACATGGTTTGAAGCACGATGCACTGAAAGTGCTGCATATTGGAATCTGAAGAATAAACAGAGACAACGTACCACCTGAAGGCTCGGGCAGCTGTGGGCGTGAATTTATATCTGCTGGGACTCTTTTCTCTTTGGCTGTGGTTTTTAGTCTGCTGTGTCTGCTGTCATGGACTCCTGATGGCAGACTCAAACAAATTAAACAAAAGGGCAACCCAGCAGCTGAAATTTAAAATACACAACTGGAAGCATTATTTGTCCTGTGTTGATTGACAGGTCTGGTAAGATGCTAGACAAAAAAAACCCCCAAAAAATAACATAAATGAGATTTGAAGCTGATTCTATTTTATAAATCTAGATGTGTCATCTATAAATTATTAATCTGGCTTGTAATAGGGAGTATTGTAATTGCTTTAGCTGGTTTTGTAAGATGTTATCATTGGTGTTTACATTATTGCTGCTCTTTGTGTTAATTTAATTGCACAATTGACTTTTATTTATTGATTTGAAACATTCATTGTTAAACAGTTTTTTTGTCTTGTTTATTATTGTCTTTATGCTTTCACACAGTAACTAATGTGAATATTAACACAACATTAGCATTACTCTTAATCATCCTGCTTACGTAAAGACTGTTAATATAATTCCCAGCTTTTACCTTCCTCCTTAAACGCCTGTGAAAAGGCAAACTACATCACCCACAATTCCTTTCATCCCTCATTTGTCTTAGCGTTGCTAAGCGACGACTGTGTCCGCCCTGTGTAAAAACTTCTTCGCTTGCTAGCTTGTAACACTGATATTTAGACTTTTTTTTAGTATTATTATTATTATTTTAACTTCACTTTGGCTGTTGTGTTTCGCTCGTCGCCGAGTCTTCGTGATGAATTAATGAAGGAAACAGCAGCGGGGAGTCAGCAGCTTTCCTCGGCGTCGCCTGGCTGCTGCTCCCCGGAGTCCCACAGCGACGCTCCGCCTGCTGCTCAGGCTGAAAACAGGGACATGGAGGTAAGAAACAGCTGGAAAAACACTTTATAAGCTACATGTACTCTGTCTTCTATTGGAAATGAACTTTTTAACATTTTAATTTCTGTCATTGTCTTCTTTCCATCACAATATAATTGTACTAAAGGTGGAAATGAGTGTATTGAATGGCTGCAGCAGTTTAAGTAAAAAAAAAACAAACTCCATATTTGTTGACAGGTAAAGCAGGTAACCTTGTGCAAGAGGTCTGGGGAAGTAAAACAACACAGCAAGGTCGAATACATTGATAAGTGATTAGCTGCCATGTGCGATAGCTGCATTATAAGTTAAGATTGCTGTGCATCTTTCTTAAGCAGTATAATGTGTGTGTGTGCTGCATGAAAATGTCCATGTGTGCTTTTAGA
Organism: Amniataba percoides; assembly: GCA_037176925.1. Classification (NCBI taxonomy): domain Eukaryota; kingdom Metazoa; phylum Chordata; class Actinopteri; order Centrarchiformes; family Terapontidae; genus Amniataba; species Amniataba percoides. The sequence goes on along the minus strand of JBAJHX010000002.1, from coordinate 7,650,375 downwards.
GGCAGAACACTGCAAGCACTAAGTTAGGAGATGCTTATAGAGGCCTCATGTTGTGTGCATTATTATTGCAGGGATAGTTCACTGCTATATGGCTGCTACCCATGATAGTTTTATTTTCTAATTAAATATTATTATTTTTTTTTTTTTATGTTTGCAGAAGGAGGGTGTTTTAACTGCTGAGGTGGTCTCCAGCTGTTTGTCCAACATCGGACGCTGCAGCACTGGACTGCAACACCAGTACCAATACCTGTCTCTGCCGGTAAGACACTAATCTGTGTAAATAAATTATATTATATGGTTTAACTAATTGTGACATGTTGTTGATATTCTGACATTTCAGTTAAGTGTAACCAAAGGTTGTGTTGTTCTCCACTCTAGAGTCACAATCTTAGTGACATCAGCGTTTTATGCAATTATGTCCATCTTCAGAAGCTGGAACTGCCACACAACAAAATTAAAGGTGACTTTTTCGTATTTTCAGATTAACAGAGCGTCTTAACACCTTGCTATTTATAGAAGCCTGTGACTGCTCTGAAAAAGGATAAAGCAAGATGTATTTAAGGCATGCTCACATTTGAATATTTTACTTTTCTGCGGCTGTCTTTATCCTCTGATCTATTTCTCTAACTTTTCCCAACTGCCAGATTTGTCATGTGTGAGCCACATGCCCTACCTCGTCATCCTAGACGCTTCTCACAACGAAATCTCCAACTTCTTTGGATTCCAGCCACCCAAGAACCTAAAAGTAATGCAGGACCTTGAGTTGACAGCATAAGACCATATTTGATTGTTGGCTTGGGCTTCACTTTCTCATGCTATTCCCTTAAGATACGCCTGGATTTCCATAGCCCATCTGTAGTCACTTTGAATACGCTTACAAGGCATTAAGTGCCCTTGAACGACAGTGAACTTTAGCGAATTGAAAATTCTTTCACACACTCTATGGATTTAGTCGAATAATTTCTTCAGTAAGATGTATTGTAGACTTTCATGACTTCATAGTGTACTGCTTTTCTTCTGTTTTTTTCCAGGAAGTCAATTTCTCCCACAACTGCATGGCAAAAATGAAGGATTTGTCAGCCTATTCATCTCTAAGTAAACTGGACCTGGGCTGTATCCTGACTGAAAGATATTTACATTCATCTGTGTGGTGTGAGATTCACACTTACTTTGTCTTTGCCTTTGCCTTTTTTTCTGTAAGTCACACACTCACAAAACCCTGTAGCCTCTATCTTTATCTATATATAATATCTATAAAATATACTGAACAATCGAATTATGTTCACCTGCATGCCCCCCACATGTATTGTTCTTAACATGCCCATCCTCAGACAATGATTTCAGTGAGATCAGTGGTCTTGAGCAGTGTTGCAAGCTCACACATCTCAGCCTGGAGCACAACAAGATCTCGAGGATCGGGGGCCTGGATGGGCTGTCTCTGACACGCCTTTGCCTTGTAAGTCCTGCTGCATTACTGTCACAAACAATTATGTGTACAGTACATTATAGCTCAGACTTACAAGAATGTGTTTTAAACAAAAATCTGATTTCTTTGCCACTGCTTGGCAACACTTCCAGTTATTTCCATTATGTATGCTATTGCTTCACAGGAGGTTGTTTCCCCCTATGTGCTGTCTAGCATCCACACTCACACACACACACACACAGTGGGAGTTATTTTGGAGTTGTTCTTTCTTGCAGCATGTCTTTTACCTCATGTAAGCTAAATTTCACCTATTTCTGTTTGTCTCTCTATTCAGTCCCCTCTGCCTTTCTCTTTATGTCTCTGTTTTTGGCTGCATTTTTACATTCAGTAAAACCTTGGCCCCCTGATCGAGAATTACCATATGGTCCAACAGCAGGCCTTTCTCTCTCCTTCTCTTTCTCTCTCGCTCTCTCTCTATTCGCGTGTGTGTTAGTGTGTGTACGTGTGTGCAGATGCGTGTTCTGTCCTTTATCAGTGTTTCCTCATTGTCAGCAGCCATCGGTCTGGCTGTGTCTGCCCCTGTCTGTAGCTTTGCTTTGGGACCAGCTGCTGGTGTTTGAGTGAGCCTGGACCACGTTCAGCACACACACACACACACACACACTGGTACACATACCTGGTCCATCCAACATCCATCTAATCCCATCCCTGACCCCTCTTCCTCACATGCTGCCTCCCTAAACAGCGCGGCCCTGTCAGCCAGCCTGTTTCACAGCCCATCACAGCACCGACCGGGAGCTTCGGGGAACCGCCGCAGTCACCCACCCCCACTGACAGCAGCCCTCTGCCAGGCAACATGCTTGGCAAGGGGAGGATGAGGTGTGGCCAGACGGCTAGATAACAACTTTAGTCAGAGGAATGGAGTGAGAAGCAGGCTGGGGACCCTGACAAGGAAGGAGTGCCCAGGTCTGGTTCTTTATGTTGGTTAGCGTGCTGTGCTAGCACCTCGCCAGCTGTTTGGCTGTCAGTCCTCACCTGTCAGGATTTAGCAGAGAGAGGCAGGCCTGCCACTCAACCTGGTACTGAGGGGAAAGAAAGTTCAGACACCCTGCAGAGCGACCCTGGCACGTCCTCAGTATTTATTAATGGGAATCATTGACTGTATATGAAATAGAACTGTGGGTTGGAAGCCACTGATGTATGCATGCATATTCATGGATATAACGTACTTGTCTCTTTAAGTATGTCCTTTTCCTGTCTGTGTCCAGAGGGGGAACCAGCTGGAGAGAATCGAAGGGCTCGAGAATCTGAAGAGTCTGCAGGTTCTTGACTTGTCTCTGAACCGCATTACCAGTCTTTCTGGCCTTCAAAATCTCCACCTACTGGGCTCCGTCAGTCTGGAGAAAAACCTGGTATTGATCTAAGAAAACCCTCAGAAAAAATGGTTAAGCAGCAAAAATATGTCAGCTGAAGATTCAGAAACAAATTTACTTGAAATCCCTTTGAATATACAAAGTACCACAGAGGGAATATTGACTTTTGGCAAAGGAAATTCTCTTCAAACTCAAATTGAAATGCTGTAGATGTGTTACATCTAGTGTTACAATGCTGAATAGGTCGGTGTTTAGTGATGTTATCTGAGGCAATTTCTTTTTTTAGGATCAAAGTCTGTCATCGTGTTAGGTCACTCTGTCATGTATTTCTGTAGACCAGCCACTGTAGAAGTCTTGGTCCAGGTGAATGACTTAAACTATACCGTCTCACAGAAATGTAAAATTAGCCTGATATTTAACAGAAGTATCCACAAAATGATAAGCAGACTCCACCAAGTATGATTACACTCCAACACAACAGAGAAATTCTAGTTTGACAAAATAATAGTTGTGGACAAGGTTGAGAAGAAACTCTCAAACTTGTAAACATTTCTAACTTTGGCGGATTTGTGGTTTTGTTTCAGATTAGTGAAATTCAGGAGTGCAAACACATTCATGATCTTTTCCTGCTGAGGGACCTCAACTTGCTAGGAAACCCGGTACAGGTAACCTGACCTCTTACTAGTCACAATGAAATTTATTCAATGTGCGTACTGTGACAGAGGGGACTGTCCACCTTAATCTTCATATGTTTTGTACCCAGCCTGTAAACACTCAAGCTTCTATGATGAATATGGAGTTTTAAAATTGATGGTGTTTTACTCAGACATCTCTGTGTCCTGTTTTCAATTTGACAATACAGAAAATGTGTGTTTGCTTGTGTACACTCAATATGTGTGTCATTTGAACGCAATTGGTAGGAGCAACCTGATTACAGACTGGCAGTCATCTTCCTCCTTCAACATCTGACTGCACTGGACCAAGAGAAAGTCACTGCAGAAGAAAAGGTATGAATATCAAGATACCACAATGACCCTTTTTTTTATAAAGCTAAAGATACTAACTCAGTTACTGCATTTAAATCCCAGGTGTCATCAGTAAACAAGTATGACCCTTCTCTGGATGTGGTGGCAGCCAGGGATCACATGACCCACCTGATGTATCAGCTGATGCAGCCCCAGGTGCTCTATGACAGGTTGGTACAAACATGCCGTGTTGTTTAATGTTCTAACTTTTTAATGGTCCTCTGTCTTGTTCCTGAATGTGAAGCTCAAGGTAAAACCATCAATTGGATTTAATTAATGTAATGTTGATTATTCATCTCTGTTAATGTGATATTAAGAAAAGAGGATTGTGCAAAATGTTGGCAGAAGTCACAAGAAACAGCTCTGAATCTTGATAAGTCATAATCGTAAAAATCTTGTAAAATCAGCTATCAAGAAAGTTATTTTCAAACATGAGCAGCATTTTATGTGTAGTGTCTCTGTATTGCTCATTTTATCTGCTCTCCAAAAGAAAAAAAATTAGTTCATGCATCAGCACTTTTTTGAAAACATCCATCATCAGCAAATAAAATGCTGCAGCTACAGTCAATTTACCATTCTCCTCTGCGCTTCCTAGAAAGAGCACATCCATATTGCCCACAAGGCTCTCATTTATATTGACTGTGGGAGTGGCGTTTACGACGTTGCGAAGTTGTTGCTTCATGGTTTAATAAACTTAAATCCTCCTCATTTTTGCTTTAGAGAGGGTGTAACTGTAAAGTTTATCAGAAACCTGTGTGTGTGTGTGTGTGTGTTTGTGTCTCCAAACAGTACTTTGCCCAGTGTGGACTCTCCATATCCTCTGCTGGTTCTGACTGGTCCTCAAGGCTGTGGAAAGAGAGAGCTCACTCACAAACTGTGTCAGGAGTTCAGTGAATACTTTGCCTATGGGTTAGTGTCACACTTTCTCTGCATATATCACATTTAGCAGTCACACGCTTAGTCTGCTAATGTAATTAATACACAAGCACTGGTACTAGATTACTAAATTCTGTTTTAAATAACAATTGAATGCTGTTATCTCCTCTTACTGTGTTTAAGATTTAAGTAATTTATGTTAATGAGGACAGTAAATGTTTCTAAATAAATCTATATTGTTATATTGTTCTGTTATATAATGTTAGTTATCATTGACAGGTAAAAAAGTACTTGAATCATTTTTTAACCAGCAGATTTTTTTAGGAGTTAATGTAAACAAATATGTTATATACACATTGCATTATGGAGAAAAAGGAACCATCTACCTTGAAACATGAAAGGATAGGTCAGATATTTTAAGCCTATTGACATGCATTATGCATATGCATACATTAAGAAATTAATGTTTTCTTTATTCTTTCATCTTGGCCATACTATTTTTATAGCAACCTCTTTGTAACACAGCTACTCTTTAAGGATATGATCTCGAGTAGTTTCATTTAAATAAATGTCTGATGCTCATTATCTATTCCTGGCTGATGCAACACAGTGATTATTGAGCCTATTGTCCACTTAGGAAAGCTCTAACATTTCCTAAATTACAACCTGGGTGTTGACTTTCAGTGCAACACTCATTCTCACACTCACCTGTGTATGAGAAGGTGCACTGTTTTTTTCAGGTTCTGCTAGTGATCCCAGTAAACAGTTACTATGACTAAACGAACAAACAAAAAAAAAGATAGACAACAACAGACGATTAAACTGAAACTGAAATGAGGTCCAAAAACACACCTGTAATTACAGATTATCACCACAGATACTGTGAAGGAGAACTAAATGAAAATCTTTGAGATTGTAACTTCAACAAATGAGGGACAAAATTCACAGTCCTTTTTCACTTACAAAAACCAAATCAACTTTGTGCCCTGGATATGTTACATGAATTTCCCAGACATAGTGCTTGTGTCTGTCTGTTTCCACAGAATCTGTCACACCACAAGGGGGCCCTATGTAGGCGAGGAGAACGGGATCGATTACCAATTTGTCAGTGAAGAAGATTTTCAGAACATGATTCATATGGTGCGTTAGCTTCCGTTTAAGTTTTTTTTGTACATAATTTTAGGTGACTACATGAGAACGACACATGTATTTCAAGGTTATTTTGAGTTCTGCCCTCAAAATAACTTGCGTATTCAATGGAATAAATCATACAAACAGATTAATATCCATTACCAGTTAATTAAATGTACACTTTTTTATGAAAAGCTTTTTTTGTGTGTGTCCTTGATTCACATATCTCCTTCAGTAAGTTTCTAATTGAATTCACTTACTGGCAATAATGAGTTGAGTAGTTGAGATAATTAGTTTTACTTGGATGGATTGATTTTACTTTAACTGGCTGAAATTCCATTTAAAAAGATACATTTAGTTGAATTTTTTTGATAAGGTGTAATGGCTGTCATAATTAAATTTTATTTTAGGATGACTTGTCACAGCATCTCATACAACGCTTGCCATGAAAGTGACGACAATTGAGAGCTAATGGGTTTTAATGTCATCAATATGCAAATTGCATGTCACTGCCAGGCTGTGATTTTATTGGCATGATCAGTTTGTGTTTGTGTTAATCAGCAACAACTGGATCTCGTTTATTTCACCATCACACCAGCTGTATGCTTATACACTTTGGAGATAACAAAATCATCAAATAAGTGGACTCAGAGTTTTCTCAGAGTCAGAAAAATGTGCAGTGAGGTCGGAGGGCTCGGACACATTTGTTTTCCATCTTGTCCCTCTTGTCAAGCGGCCTGTTATGTAAGAGCGTTGGGGGATGATGGATGGAGGTCTGGGTCATCTGGTGATTTACACAGTGAGGGCTTTGATGCTGGAATTTATGCCTTTTGTCTACTCCAACAGAGGAAGTGGATCGGGTTAACTTTACCCTCTGTCCTTCGCTCTACTTGACTCTTCCATTCTTCTCTTTCACCCTCCATTTTTCTTTTGCCAGCTACGTGGTTTATTGCTGTCTGGCCCTGCCTTTCTTACTCTTCATTCTCTCACCTTTCCTGTGTCAGCTGCCCTCTTCACTCCTTTTAGCTTCAGATGTGCTTTTCAGTAACTATGCAATCATAACCCCTTGAATCCCCTTCTTGTTCTTGCTGTTCTACAAAATTATACCTAATCAGCAGTGCTTGGTACTTATTTTTCCCTTTATTGTACCGTGCTATAAACACAAGAAACACCTGCTATGTAATTTTGTCTGAATAGCTCTGGTAATATAGAATCACAAATATCATGTTTGTAATTGAGTGTTTGTCTGCATTTCAATTAAATTTCTGGAAAGGTTAAGAGAATGTTTAAGGAAGTTTAACTTTATGTTTGAGTTAGTATCTTCAGGATACACTTAGCATATCTTGTGTAAATTATCAGTAAAACAATTAACAAACATTAACATATAGTGACTCAGTTAATTAGTTTGTAATACATAATTATGATGTCAAACAATCTTTAGGCTCTATGGATTTCGAAAAAAGGCCAGAGGACTGAGTTGAGACTATTTTTATTAGAATAGAACTAAAGCAATTAATAAATTTAATAAAGCCAAGTTAGTTTCTTGTTTACTGCTGCTGGCTTTAATTGACAGGCCAGTTTTAATGTTGTTTGCACATACAGCAGCATCAAAATCACAGCAAGATAATTCATATGAAATAACCTTTTCTTGGAAATCATGATAAATAATTTCAGTTTTTTTATATTTCTCAATTCCCTTTTGCTACCACAAACCAAACAAAAAGATTTACCTGTTTTAGTGTTGTCACAAACTGTACTGGATTTGACTGTATGCTTGTAGAGAGTTATAAATTACACTTTTCATATAAAGCAGCGACAAAAGCTGGCAGACAAAAGGTCAGGGGTCGTCTGTGAGAAGTAACAAAGAGAGAGATTTTATCTCTGACCGCTGAGTCGAAAGTTCAGTTCACAGGTGGACATATTACTTCAGGTTGTTAATCTTCACAGAGCATGCTGGGGTTGGTTATGTATGTATGTCGAGGATAACGTCCCCTTTAGGAGATATATGCTGCTCATAAATGCGGTAACAAGATGAGTGGTGGGCCTGTAAAGTGGTGCACTAAAATGTTCTCTTTCTTGCCCCTCATAACTGGAAATTTACTTTTAGGGTAAGTTCATCCAGACCATGCAGTACGGGGGTCACAGGTACGGCCTGACCAGAGACGCCATAGAGGATGTAGCCAGAGAGGGACTAGCCTGCTGTGTGCATATGGAGCTGGAGGTGCGTATGGAGTAAATCAGGCAGGCGAATGCCACATGTGGTCAATAAAGCTGGTACAGTTAAACAGTTATACATACCCCTTCTTCATATGTATTTATATGTAGTATAGAAACATTAAACTTAATTAAAACTAAGGGTTTTAATTTCATTTCTAGCATAATAGACTTAGACTTAGACTTCACTTTATTGATCCCTTTAGGATGACTCCCTCAGGGAAATTCAAGAAAGTAGTTCCCTGACTGGGAATCGAACCCGGGCCGCGGCGGTGAGAGTGCCGAATCCTAACCACTAGACCACCAGGGAGAAGTATATATAATGTACTTTTAAACAGGTGTAAGTCTTGATCAGTTTATTCATAAATCTTCTTCATCTAAAACTCACATGAGTGAATGCTGGTGTATAAACAGATAATGAATGACAATGCTGCAAAGGTTAAAATGGCCCAGCAAATATGATTTTTTTGTTCTTCAACTATTATAAAATGCTGCTGTAAGATGATGTAAGTAATGCAAACATTTTACTCCTATGGGCATCAGTGATGTTTTATTTTAAACCCACGGGCCAGAGAGTGAAGCTTCTTTCTCTGTATCAGTAGTGTGCTGGAAATACATCATATTTTCAAACATTTAGTAAAAGACAATGTAGAACAGAATGCTAAATTGTTTTTAACTGTCGGTGTTGGGGGAGGCGTGTTGCCAGAAGAGTTGCTACGCAGTCAGTTTTCATTTCCAAAGCTGCTGCAGCCCAGAGTGGATCAGTTCAAACAGCTCAAAACAAATTCAAAATAGCAATAAACAGAATATTAAAGCCTCATTGTAAAACAAATGAAACCTGTTTGTCTATTCCCGCAGGGTGTGTTGAGTCTGAAGAACAGCTACTTTGAACCTCGATACATCCTGCTCATCCCCACCCAGGTGGAGAAGTACATGGACCACCTGAAAGGCCGTGGTTTCTATACACAAGCACAGATTGACATGGCGGTGTCACGTATAGAGCTCTACTCCGATACCAACAGGCAACGCCCAGGATTCTTTGATAATGTCATCCTCTGTGGTGAGACAAACAAGCACTTTGTCTTTGGAGTATGTTATTTATGGCCTGAATTGTATTTAGTCTTGTTGTTTGAGCCTGTACTGGTTGATTTAAATGTGCATTACACAGGATAACAATGGGATTTTAATATCCTCTAGTGGCTAAACAGATCCTTTTTACTACAAGTTAATGAACTTTAATTGTAGTACAAAGTGTAATTATAAATAAAAAACAATTAGTTTTCAACAAAAATCTATTTCAAGCAAAGAACAAATTAATAATTGTTTTCCAGGACATTTTTTTTCTTCCTACTTAACTCAACCTTTGGATATTGTGTTAGAAGAAAGAATTGTTATGTGCTCTGTTCACAGGCAGTTTGTCACTGAAGTGCCTCACTGAGCGAAAAATACTCTGCCTTACGCTGGCTTAACGCAAGTGTCATTGGTATAGCCTTAGATAAATTAACACACTTCACTAAAATCCATACACTACACTTTCAATCCAATTACCACATGTATTAAGGGCACATAGCCACAGAGTAGCTGTGTTTATCATTCCCTCATGAAAGCACTCAGACATGTTAGCTGTTTTCTTAATGAGAAGAACATACAGGGAGTGCAGAACCTCATCACTTTTATGCACTGCTAGCTAGAACCTCATTACACTAAGGTCATCAGCCCCATATCTTTGATTCATTGCTGTTTGATGGGAGATGCATTGGCTCTGTTCACGGGCAGATCTTTCTGTGCGTGTGTGAGCAGATGACTGGGAAGCCGCCTATGAGACGCTGAGGCAGGTAGTGAAGGAGTACCTGTTACTTGAGGAGCAGGAAGGAGAAAACAACAACAGAGCCTCCCCTGACAACACCTCCACAGGTGTGCATTTGTTTGTTTGTTCAGATCATCATTAGCAGACTCAAAGCATCAGGGCGCTAATCTTATGAGGCAACACACAGGATGTAGAGTACAGTCAAGGGCATAGTTTTAAGTATTTATTATTATTTTCTTATTTAAAGGGGAAGTCTGGAGAAACTTTGTGAAGTCAGAAAATGTGTTGAGTAACATTACATGCGGGTATAAAATGTGGAGTTTAAAGCATTTACTAAACAGAGTGATGTGTTGAAAACATGCTATGTGCTACGTGATGGGACGGGACCGGGATCTTTGTTTTTGAAACTTCACCTCTGCTAAGATCTACATCAGGATATATTGGCTATATATATTAGATATATATATTTTCAACTTAATGTCAGTGCAATACTAAATATCTTGACTGCCCCTTTCATGCTGATTTATATTAGTGTGTCTAAATAAGAAAATAAATAAATGCCCTGTGTACTGTATTCTCTGTTTATGTAAATACTTGTGTACACAGTACAGTATCTATATATTTATATTTGTATGCTGCGACCATCATTTACAGTATTACACAATATTGAGATACAGTCTGTCTGTCTCCTTCTCAGCCTCAGGTCACGAGCCAGAGGAGAAGCCACCCACTCCCCCGTCGAGGTCAGGATCAGGCACTCTCACGTCACACTCAGCCGCGGCACTTGACCCTTCAGATCCGTCTTACAGAAACTACTTTCTCAAAATCCAGGCAGAGCTCAGCCCCCAGAAGAGCCCTGCTGTAAGTTACAAGATGTCTGATGAAAAATGTATTGGAAATGAAGCCTATAAGTGAATGTTAAATATCAAGAGTGTACAAAATGTTTGGAAAATGTATGTAAGAGATGCTGGCTTTCTTTTTCTTCCTCACTGCTGTACACCTTCACTCCCCTCTCCCACTTTTTTCCTTTTTCACTCCTTCTCTGCTCCCCTTCATCACCCTCCACATCAACATCCTTTCTCTTGTTTCTCAACCTCAATTCCTGTTTGTTTTCCCTTCCTCTCACCTCCCCACTTCTTCTCGACTACTCCTCCTCTCCTCTGCAGGAGCTAGCCTCCATCAGGAGGCGAGAGCAGCTGGTGAGAGAGGCTATCGTGGGGAAGAGTCCAGGGGTCTACAGCCAGCTCTTCAAAAGGTTCATTATATGTGCCATGCACTCCACTGCACTCCACAGCTTAATTTCAAGTGTGCACTCTCAGCTGGGCCAAATTAGTTTAATTGATGCACTTGTCCTAAATGCGTTGTGATGGTTTGTTTTGGGTTATTGTTTGACCTTGTGGGTGAAGTGGCAGGTGCCCAAATGATTTCAATCTAACTGTTTGTTAATTTGATGGGCTTGTGGAAAGGCACTCTCCTCTCAAAATATACCTGCCACCAGTCATAGCCACACCCAATCTGAATGAAAATGAACATAGAAATTGTTTGCCATTATGATTTATGCTGCTGAAGAAGAATTATTGAATGTGGTCCTGTTGTTCCTTTGCCTCAGCTCTGCTCAGACCGCCCCTTCATCGCTGCAGAATCATGATCCTGGTACCCATTTCAGTGAGGACGTCAGGTGAGAATAATGACAGATGAGGCCATGTTACTGTGTGAGAATAACAGAGACATATAAATGTACATACTTCAGAGCCGTATAAGATTTCACTCTGTATATGGTTTATGAATTCATAAAAATAGCATTTTGATTTAAGATTAGGCTAGATAATCCACAGGAAATCTTCTGGGCTCATAAAAAAAACATCTGATGCTGAAGGTTTATGTGAAGGCAACTGCTTTTGTAGTAGTGTTCTTTGCTCCGTAGGCCTGTTTTTACTACATATGTTCACGTTTATGGGGCTCGTTCTACTGTACAAGCCGTGCGGGGACAAAGCTGAACACAAAACACAAACACATACACATACCTGCTTACACACAAACACACTGAATCGTAAATTCTGATTTTATTGCTGCTTTTGACTCCCCTGTGTGTACATTTACACTTAGGCTTACTGCGCAAATATGGATTTAATCAGTCAGACGTCAACACCGCACGTGTTGTTTTGCATGTGAACGCATCAGCACATACACAGCTCTCTCCCACCTGTACAAATTAGCATCAAATGTATTTCTTTAGTTTTTTTCTAAAGAGGGTATTTAAGATACACACAGAGATACAATATTTGTTCACTCAAAACTCATTTGCTGCCCCGGGGTTCTTTTTCTCTGAAGACAGGTTTCACAAAACTTCTTGAAAATCTACAAGTTCTGTCAACACAACCTGAGCGATGCGTGCCACGAGTATGTGCTCTTAGCATTACTCAGCCCTTCAGTATTTCTATAGAGGGTTCCAGACATCTGTCTACACCACTCTTAATAGGGATGTGTCTTTACTTGTGTGTGTCTACTTCACACATCGTAACAGAGGATCCTTTTGTATTCCTCTGATGAGATTTTTGTGTAGTATTTTGTGCACTTGCTTGTGTGTGTGTCTGTATACATAAAGCTTCCTTCCTTTACCTGTTGGTTTGTTTAAAAAAGTCATCCTCAAGTTATTTTCACATCATCAATATCAGCATGTGGTCAAAAATACCATCAATATATCTCCAGCTCTGCTGGTGCCCCAAAAACTTCTTTCGTTCTGCTCAATTTTCATCTTGCAGAATCTCTATCTGTGTTGTTTTTCTCACCTTTGTCACTGGTCCCTTTTACAACT
>JBAJHX010000002.1:7606807-7619011 GCA_037176925.1 Amniataba percoides | reverse complement strand
TTTATGTGGTCCTCAGTGCACTTTTAAGGTTTTAACCATTACCATATTTTGGCTGAATTGGAAGTGGGCCATTGAGCAGCACAGATGCAGTAAAGATTCTCTAATAAGTTCAGTCATTGCAGTTTACTTTCATACTCTCTTTTAAATATTACCTTTCAGGGTGCATGTCTCAGTGTGAGATAATAGGCCAGTAAAGCAGCTGCATTGTTTCAGAGCATCTGAATTGCCTGCGCTCAGTGTAATATGCCAAGTCAAAAGCTGTAGCCTTGGGGCCAATCTCTTTCAAGCTAACCTGCAGTTTCCTCTGACTGTCGACTAAGAAAAAGGGGAGAATTTTCTGTAACCCAGAGCTTTACTGTACCACCATTTACTCCCACTGACAGCAAAGCTCTCCCTCCATCTAGATTGCTCTGAAGAAGAACTGTGCTTTCGGTTTCACTGAGGCTCCTCGGTCGAAATGCACCTGTTTTGCTGTCATTTCTGAGAAACGCCAAAGATCATCGTTGCCTACCAAACTTAACTTTTACAATGCTAATTGTCATGATGCTGGTAAAAAGGAATCCAAACTATAGTGAGCGTGTATTGCACCTTACATGTAGCTTCAGAAAAAGATCACAGTGAAGCAGAAATGATAACAGATAAGACCAAGTCAGGAATGTGTGTGTATGTAATTGTGTTTTTCATCCATCTTTGTCTTTGAATGTATGCTGTGTTTGATTTGCTCCCTTGCAAGTTGAGATAAGAATTTAACTCGCATGGTGCCTTTTTTTCCCCCCACAAATTTGCTATGGTGTTGCTATGTCAAGCAAGAAACATCAAAACACACACACACACACACACACACACATCCACAAAACACAACAGAAGGCAGGTGGAAACTTTAATTAGACACACTTGTTGCCCGTTTTTGTTGCCCGGTTTTCCATGGGGCTACATTTTTCTACAAAGTTTGCACACATGCATCGGAAGCGATTAGCCGTGCTGTCTCGGCTTTCGCTCTCCAGATAATCAGCACTGCACATGGTCCAGAGGTTTGACCTGTCCAAACATTGTGTGCGCCGGTGGAGTCATACGAGAGCTTCCCTAAACCTCTCACTCTCTTTTCAGGGCTGTGCATTTCTCTTCCTCAAGCTTCTTCAATTCATATCACCAGTTGAGCTTTAACAGATCAGTCATATCTAAAAAACACATTCATCAAAAAGCACTTAAATGTTGCCTGAATCAAAGTGCGGCAGCCCTCGTGAACTGTCATTTCCATTTCATGAAATTTTTCTCTTTCAGTAGTACTGATGTGACATTGTGTCTTACTCCCCTGAGCTTATAAAGGACATTTTTACATTAAGCTATTCACATGTTTTAATGTGTATTAGTTGTGGAGCAAGGCAGGCAGTTTGTTTCTTGTTTTTCACTGTTGTGATTTTATAGATGTAAGTTACTAAAAACTATGTCTATATAAGAACAAAGCAAATACTAGTAAACATGTTGACATCTAGACCAGCTGTTTCTCAATGAAAATGAAATCAGGGTTGTAATATAGTAAACTCCTGTCCTGTCAAAAATAAGGCAAAACACTCAAGATACCGTCAATGTTTATCTTAGGTTTTAATTGAAGAAATGCCAAATGATCTTCTTCACTGATGAACAGAATGAACAATATCAGCAAACAGTGGCGTTCAGGGCGAATTTGGAGAAACCTCTGCCACCTAAGACAGTCATAACAGCTTATTGGGGTAATAACTTTTATTGTTCATGTAATGTGATGTTCCCAATAGCTGCTTTTAATAGCTGGGATCATATTGGACGGTTTTAAAGCCGTTTTGATGCTTTTATTTCCACGGTGGCATTGGACTCAGTTGTTAAAAGTGTTTACGGGGAATGCTCCTGCCTGCAAATGTCCACACACACGATGGGAGTGAGTACAAAATCACGCTGACCTGCTGTATGTTGACTGAAATGATAATCAAATTGAACAAATAAAGATATAATTGGATTCTTTTTTTGATTGTATGAAGAATTCCTTATTTCCCCCTGGGATAAATAAATGATTCTGATTCAGATTCTGTGAATTTGGATGTCAAATCTTGCTACAGGTTCCTTCCAAGACATCCTTCCCTGTACAGAGTCGTATTTAACACTCTATCACTGGAGCTATCTTTTATCTTTGAGTGCCTCTAACGACTTTTTTCCCCGCTCTCTATTCATCTGTACACTTCCAGGTAAGAGGAGAGACGAGCTGGAATTGATGATTGCGGAGCGATTTTGACTGAGGCCATTTGTGCAGGGAAGGACAGGGAGGAGGAGCAGAGGAGGAAGAAGAGGCGAGGGAGAGCGATGGGCAGCTCCTCCGTGTGGATCTTTCTCCTGTCCCTTTCCCTCTCCCATCAAAGCGTCGCAGCACAGGCCGAAGGTAACGGCTGACGACCCCCCCACCCTGCACCCAAAGGACACGCTCAAACATTCATCCATTTGCCTTCAAATGCTTCTACTTTAACTACTGTTTCATCTACCCTGAAGCTTTTTTTTCTTTGCTTTTCCTGCTCCCTCACCTGTTCAGTCATCTATTTATTCAAACTTTCAGTCAGCGCCTCCTGGTACCATCGGCTGCTTAATTCTGAGTCAAAGCCATATGTCGGATTTACAGCACTGTGCACAGATCTGCGAATTAGACGACTTGGATGCGCGGGCCAAAGAAAGGGCAGGTGCTCAATGAGCACAGTCTGCGCCAGCTCCCCATCATTAAATCTCCACGCATGGGCTGATACGCGGCGCAGACACCAACCCAGCTCCACTTTCTCTCCGGACTGTGTCTAGTCAGGGAATTTAAACATCTGCTGGCCTCATGTACGGTACAGCACTCTGTCTGCCGGCCTGTCAAAATCATCCCATAGATACAGAACTTTAGCCTCCAGGTGTTATTGGATGTCACCAAAAGGTCAATCAGCCAATCAAAAGTAAGATTCCCTCCACCTGGACTGTGGTTGGCAGAAAGTGATTGGTAAAGTTGTTGGGCAGAATTATGGAGGGATATAAATAGCCCAAGGCCACATTTGAAGCTATGGCTCCACTGTGACTGTTATCATTGTTTATTCCTGACAGTGTTCATTTACGTGCCGTCATATCACACAGCCGTCGTCAACCTCGGGGCCCGGCGCTTCATATTACACACAGGATGGGGCATGTGGTCGATTTCAGATCAATAGGCCAACTGACACATTTAAAGCTCCATTAATCAATATTTTTTACATTAACAATGAATCAAATGAGCGTGTGCAATAGGGGCTGCTCACCATGATGAGAATTATCACACAGCTCTGCAGCTCGTTGAAGCTTTTTAGCATCTTTTTCTGTGTCAGTATCAGTGACCCCTGAACACATCTGCAAAATGAATGTTAATGATTCTCCACGTCTGCTTGGTGTGATAATACAATAGACAGTTGTTAACAGTGTACTGGCTTATCACCTTATAACGTAAAGCAAACAGTTACACATCCACCACATTGGGCAATATTAGCATTCGTTTGGAGTAAGTTTTACCTATGTTTTGGTCTCCACTATCTAAACATTATGGCTAAATATTCCAGCATGTTCACCAGCTAGCCGCTGACTTTCATATTCTGGAGTTTGGTGCCGAGCAGGTTAAACAGAAAGATGCAAAAATACTGTTCACTGTTTAGAGTTGGGTGATAATTCTGTTTGGGTTTATCACTACAAGAAACCCTTTTCGCTATAGATGTAACAGTAATCAAAGTCTAAATGCTCAAATTGGTATTGTGTGTGCACATGTTTTGATTAATTCTGTCAAACTAACTTGATGAAGTAAATGCAGTAAACTCTGGCTAAGTCATTCTTTCTTAAGGAGTTTGCCTACAGTGACACATATGGACTTTTTAAGTAACCTTTACTTTTGCTTGTGCAAACAAACTGCATAACATGCACATGCAATAGAAATTTGAGTGCACATACATAGTGCATACATATGTTTCGTGGGTGGCTGTTGAGTTTATTGCCTATATCAATTGCTCTTCACCTCTAGATTTGATTAATATGTATATGCATGCAGTAGCTATTGTGATGTCCACAGCCTACAATCAAACACATACGGTTGTAATTAAGAGAACAATAGCAATGATGAACATCAGCATACAACAATATTATATAGAATTAATTAGGGGAGCCAGACCTTTTAATTGTCATTGAATGTTTCTGTTATTTAAAAACAAAGACATTTCATTTATTAAAACATGACATAACTCCTGACTCTAAGAATAAAATGTATGTGGTGAAAAAAATACTGTATGTGCAAACACAGTTCAGAAACAACAACCAGTTCAGAATCGCTCACCCCTGATATTGACCCAGAGGTCAGGTTTAAACTACATATTTCTCAAAGTAACTGTGAGAAATGTTGTTGCCCTTTGTATAATTTAATCTTCCTGTCCAAAAGCTTCTTTGTAAATTACTGCAGTTCTTCGTCTTAGAGGAACTTTTAATCTGAACCTGATGGTGCTTTGAGTTTTCTTTGACATGTGCTCTCAGATGGCTTAAATATCTTCTCTTGATGTTGTTGTAGCTTATTGCTGTGGTGCATCACTATTTCTTTCTCCTGGCAGAATTTTCTGCAGCGTGTGCTGTTGCCACTGAGCTACATCTAATGCGTAAATCAATGGTGGTCTAACAGAGGTATATACAACCTTTGAGATATCAGCATAGATAACCTTCAAGAAAACCATTCCTAATCCCTCAGCATGTGTTGCCTCCTTATCCTTGGCATGTGGTTCTCACCTGCCAGCCCAGACAGTCAAACTTCTGGATAATTGATCTTGTTTTCCAGCTCGGTCTGTGTCTGTCTGACAAAAAAACAGCCTCCAGTAGCTTCCTTGTTCAAAGTCTTCAATGTGTTTTACAGTTTTTTACGGAAATCTGCGGAGTAGAAAATGCATCCCAATAAATGGACCAGCCACATGTGTATGCCGGGCTTGTTGGCTGTGAGGATCAACTCAAGGATGGAGCGGATGAACATGGTTGCATCCTGTTAATTTGCATCAGTGTCGAATCCACTAATGCTTAATACATTACACCAAAGCTTCACTGTGGGCAACGAGAGTGGCTCAGCATTAGAGAAAGGCTCCAAAATGGTATTCCCAATGATATTTTGTTTTCTTGGTACGTGGCCAGAGATGTATAGATGTGTGAGGGAGAACATAATGTTAGGTCGCCATGGGCTGGAGACATATGTCACCCCCAGTGAATCCTGGGATCACGGCCAAAGGAAGAAGGGCGAGATAATGGAGGCGAGAAAGCTCTGTAATGAAATAGAGGGTAGCAGAGAAGCTGAGTTATCACTTACAGAACAATCAGTGGTGCCTATCTCTTATTCACCAGCCTAATCAATGCTGTCGTCACCGTGGTTTATTGCATATGTAATGCCAGGATATTGACTCAGGGGGCATTTGCACACGCAGCAGATTTCTGTGTGGGGTGTGTGCGTTTGCTAGCACAGTACTGTACGTCTCTGTGGGAATGTGTGCAGTCTTGTGCATCTGAGATAGAATTGTAGGAGCTAATGTATGTATGTGTTAGTGTGTGTGTGTGCATGTAGTAAATGCATGAATGTCCCTTTTTCTCTGTGTCTGCTTTTTTAACTCCACATTAAAACGCATCTGAATCCTGCCAAACGCAGCAGATCCTCATGTTAAATGCGATTGTTTGCTTGAGAGAGGGGACTGACCCTGATTTTGGGTGTGTTTACCTTATTATTCTAAGCGTTCCTCATCGCTGTACTAAAGTTTTATTGCTGGAGTGCTCAGAATATTGATAGTCTCTTTGGCTCACTTGTGTCTCATTAAAAATTCATGGGGATTTGTTTGGTGCTCTGGCAGCATGACAGGAGCAAGTGAAAGGAAAAATGTCAAGGTGATAGAACAAGACTGCTATCTGGTGGTCAAAGAAGGAAGCATTTGATTTAAGACTTAATTAGAAGTATTAATCTTTAACCTCACTAAAGATTTACTTTGGATTTTCTCCAAATGTATTTGATTCTAAAAGGTTAGGGAGGGAGCATGCAGCTATCTTGAATTTTTCAAATATGCATCCCTCTGCTCCCCACCACCTCTGTGCACGCACTAATTCATCCTTTCTTCTTCCCTCAGCATGCAGGACGGTGGTGCAGGCAGACATAGTGTTTCTGGTGGATGAGTCATGGGGTGTCGGCCAGAGCAGCTTCTCCAGCCTCAAGGACTTCATCTCAGCCACCATCTCCTCCTTCCAGGACAGTGTGGTGGGAGCTGAGGGAGTCCGTTTTGGAGTCACCGTTTTTGGGGATGTCCCGAGGTAACACTCAAATACAGACAGACCTATTCAAATAAGTGCAATCAGGCCATACTTATTTAACGTTACCATAGGTGATTGAAAAAACACTATCATTTGTCGTCCTTTTTCGAGCATTTTGAAGCAAAGAGTCCCCGGAGCTCTAATCAGAGATGAGATCTCTACATATGTTTATGTTTGTATGATCTGCTCCATTATTTCTACCTGTTCTAGTTCTGCTTTTCCTCGTAATCCTTCCCTTGCAGAATGCAGATTGCTTTGACGGACTACAGCTCAGTGGAGGAGGTGCTGAGAGCCATCCGAGCACTTTCATATGAGGGTGGATCCAGGAGGATTGGCGATGCCCTCAAGTTTCTGGTTGACCCTGTGTTCAGCCCTGCCATCAGTCGAGACCATGCCCCAAAGGTACAGAAGTGCTCAATCGGCAGACATGTGAAAGCTGAGTGGTTTTCCCTGCCTGGTATATTTGGATCGCTTGGCATCCAGCGAGTGTCTTGCACTCCCACAGACTTTTAGGAAAGCTTAGAAAAACTATACCCTTGAAACAGCCCCATAAAACTGTTTACTCTTACTTCAGGGAATATCAAGGAAGAGCAAGAGTAAAAGTTTAGAATAACAGTCCTTAAACTCCTTCCCAAAGGGCCTAAATCTTGTTAAATGTATGACAAAGTGGAACACGCAAGCAACAAGGATACGACTGATTTAAGATTACATCCCACACAGCAAAGACTGCTGCTTCCAGCTGGCCACCAACATGAATTCTGTATATTGTTCTGGCCCTGTGTGAAAGAAAACGACTAGTCAGGAGTCTTTATTTGTACTTCAAAGAACATTGTGGAGAAAACAAACACAACAAAATGGTCTGCCATTTTCTTACCACTGTGAATCTGTGGAACGGTTGAGGTTTATGCTTGGAATACAAACTGTCTGACAGAGAGTTACAACAAGCAACAGATTCTTCTTTGCTTTGGTTTGTCTTTCGCTGTGGAAATACAGACAGAACAGGTGGAGGCTATATATTTTGTTGCCCCCACCAACATCCTCAGTTGGCTGAGTGGCTGTCGATAAGGGACGACTAGTGCCAACAGTGCCGGACTCCCTGCAAAAAGTCCAATTGATGGTCATCCAAAGATACTCCTGCTATTGACCTGCTTTGTCAAAGGGTCCTGTAACAAATTGGCGCTGGTCTAACCCAAAACGTAAGAGACTGCAACTTACTTAAACATTAAATATCCAAATGCCCTTCCAACAGCTCTACATGTCTGTTAGCTAAATTTTAGCAGTCTGACACTGTAGTGTAGTCTCAGTATAACACAGCTGGTTAGCATTCCAATCATCTCTCTGAGTGTGTGTGCGAATCATCTCGCAGCAGCACACTTGACGTGGGAAGGCAGAGATTTGAGGATTAGCCTGATATATTGAATTGTACAGCCGGAGAACATGCAGAAAAGCAGCTACATTCTCATATTGATGCTTTCCAGCCCCCGTCTTCATTGACTGAGGGATGAACTTCGAATGAACTGAGCGAATTTTCCTTAATGGGCAAATTAGCAGTCTCAGATGCAAACCAGCATCCTTAAATTCCACTTTGTTTGATTTATTTAATTATGTACTGAATTATAAGTTAAACCATGTCAAACGTCCATGGAGGCTTTCTGAGCATAATACTGTTTGCAAGGATGTTCCCTTCACGCAGACAAACTGTTGTTTGCTGGGTGGATAAACCTCCTTTGTTTGCAAACCACAGATTTAAAGAAACCCCAGCACATTTTCACAAAATGAAAGGTAGAAAGTGACATACTCAAACTAATCATACTGGTGTTATTCAGTATTTAAAAGAGTATTTACCTTGTTCTGTCATTGTCAATGTGAATGTTGTATTTGTCTGATGTGGCAATTCTGACATTGCAGTTACAATGTTAAATTATTCAAGTCCTGTGAAACCATTTCCAGTTTAAAAATGACTGCCTGTTTAACAGTTTTATAGGCTTGATGTAAGAGAAATGTGCTGATATTTAATCACACGCCTTAATAAATGTGTATGTATATTCAATCTATGAAAAAAAACAATATATGAGTATGACATTGGTATGTTATGTTTAAACACTTTGCATATGTGATGTTTTCTGCTTCACCGACACGCAGATTGCCATAATGATCACAAACGGACGTTCAGACGACCAGGTCGATGCTGCAGCCAGAGCCGTGGCTGACAATGGGATTGCTCTCTTTGCAGTAGGTGAGCGTGGAACTTGGTATTGTGAATTCCTTCAACATCCCCACTGCAGCGGCCCCTCAGATGTTATCCGAGTTCTGCCGGCTTATCTGCAGTGTTTGCAGTTAGAAATTCATGTCCTGTACATTTGAATTCATTGGATTGAGTGTAGGTATTTGTGAGCGTGCATGAGATTCTTGTTTCGGAGTGCACTCACACAGGTGTATGTGCTGTATGTGTATGTGCAAGCATAACAATATCTACTAAATATGTATGTGCGAATAAGCAAGTGAGGCTTTCAGATCCTATACTATATGTATTAAAGTGCACCTCCTGTTACTGTGTTGCATCAGCAAAACTACCCTTATCACACACTTTTTCCTCACTTATGAATACACACTGCTGTTTACCCACAAGTTTACTTACACATATCTCACCCTTTTTCTCCGACACACATGAAAAAGCACACAAGCCTGCGACTCGCTGCTCTCAGCTGGGAGTGCTGCAATAATTACTGCTCATTAGCTGATGGTGTGCTAATCGCAGCCATTTTTCATTAGGCGATTCAGTGTCCCCCATCTGCACCTCTGACACTGAGGCCTGCTCCCCTCGTTCATCACTCCTGCGGAGAAGCTCTGCATGCATCTTGTCTACCAGTGCAGAACCAGTATGCTTGTAGGACCTGTGTAGCATGGATAACACATATGTACGGATATAGGCATTGAAATTAGTATTCTGTACATGTGAGTTACTATAGAGAAAGGGCACGTTTTCCAGATACTGATTCCAAAGAACTATAGATGGGGACTTCATTGTCATTTCAGACTTACAACGTTCATTATTATACGATGGCAGCAACTTTTTTTGAGCTCAGAATGGGTGTTTGTCAGGGCTTTCTTCCACAAAATGGTGCCTGACAAACACACAGTGTTTGATTAAGCCCTTGTCTGTCTCCGGTATGCGTGTGTATTTGTATGTGCATCTTCTCACGATCCGAAATGACTTACTCAAAATGCCACATCTCCCCCTAGTGGTGTTTATAGGAATGTATGTACAGAATATACTGAGAAACACGTTGCCACAAAGGATTGACGGCACATTATTGTTGCTCTGTAATTGATATTCACTTGTTTTTATTGTGCATTAATCATGTAAATCCAACATATATCAAATGCGCTGGCAAATGTCAGTTGATTAAGCTTACTATAATCTCCTTTATTAGATTTTATTATCTTTTGAACAGGTGTTCGGGGTGCTGATGAGTCAGAGCTGAGGAGGATTGTGTCAGAGCCACATGAGGAACACTTATTGCTGGGCACTGACTACTCTCTCCTCCAAACCATCCTTCCCAAACTGTCTCGCAGAGTGTGTTTTACTGCCTCTGAACCGCCACGTCCTGTGAAAACATCCCAGCCTGGTGAGTCAGTATGCGCACGGTATGAAAGCTCTGCATAACAAACTTCCTCAAAAAGCTGCCCTCATACTGGCAGCTGTTTGCATTTTCATTGTGATGAATAGTCTGTCAAACAAGAGTCTGAGAAGTACAATAAAAATGAATAATAGTTTTTTTTCTTTTTTCACTCTGCCTTGCAGATTTCTCATTAAGATGGATTAGTCTCACTTTAAAGCTACACATCCAGACCAACTTGCATGTTTTCCTTCCTGTCATTTATTTTTCTTTTACTCAATCCTAGTTGAAGAGCGTGTGGTGGGTCCCAGAGACCTTCAGGTTAGCGAGTTGGCCCACAGTTCCCTCAGACTGACATGGAGCCAGGCCACGAGTGACGTCACCGGATATCGTCTCCTGGTCACCCCTCTCAACTCCAAGGGACACCTAATTCCCCAACAGCAAAGACAGGTGAGGAATTTGACTTGTGCACGATGATGAGCACCTACTCTGGTATCATACCGGAGGCCCTATTGTTGCATATATATATACAGTATATATATATATATGAGTCATCTCTCATAATAACCCACTGAGTTATTTATGATTCTGACTGTCTGTCTGTCTCCACATCTTGCAACAATATTGCATTAATAGGATCAACGTGAACAGTGGTGTTGGTATTGATGCGGAGACAGAGAATTATTTAACAGTACCAAAAGAAGAATATTTTAGTTTCTGCATCATCTTTCTCTTCACTTCACTCTCTCCGGCTCTTTCTTCCACACTGAGCTCGTCCTCTTTCTGCTGTCGTCTGTGCATGGAACAGATTGATCTGAAGGCAGATGTGAGCACAACAGTGGTGACGGAGCTGAGTCCTAAAACAGAATATTCCCTCACCGTCTACGCCATCTACCCCAGCCTCATCGGAGACTCCGCAACAATCACCGTCCAGACAAGTGGGTGTGACACATCAGCGCTCGCACCTCTTATATGACTGAAAATATGCAAACATCTCTGTTTTTGGATTTCCACTGTACCTCGTCTCCCTGAGCAACAAGTTTCTGTCTTTCAGCCCCTCTGCCTCAGGTGTCAAACTTCCGTGTTATTGAGGAGGGTCTGTTCTCTCTGCGCCTTGGCTGGACGCCTCCTTTAGGGAAGCTCAATGGATTTAAGATCTTCATCCCAAGATGTATGCAAACATGACACAATTAATTTATTATTCATTGACACATTGTACACCAGTTTAAGTATATATATGTGGTATATTTTTGTAGCATTTATCATAAAAATATAGATTAGAGACACACTTACCTTGATTTTTTTCATCTATGGGAAAGATGCATGATTTATATTTAAACTGATTTGACCAGTTTGAACTCTAATATTTTTGTTGAATGAAAGGAGTTAGATTTGTTTTTCATGTACTTGATTGAATGTGATGCATCAGGCAAGTTTTTTGTTGATGTACATTTCTTGGCTATTGATTCCTCCGGGTTGTTGTCCTGCAGCCAACCGACCAGGATTTACTTATGAGCACCTGCTTCCTGGAGACACCTCTTCTCATGTGATTGACGGCCTGGAGGAAGATAAGAAGTACATTATCAGTATTTATGCTGTTTACCCCCAGGGACCAAGTGAACCTGTTTCAATCGTGGGCAAAACATGTAAGTTTATTGGCTGTGATCAAAACACCACATTTGTGTTAATCTACCTAAATGAAAAAAAACAAAAATCAGGCCCCAACTGAGTCACACTTAAGTTCATTATGTCCCACATGTGATGCCTTTGCACATTAATGGCTCAAAACACCCACAGAAAAAGAACCTGCATAGCTGTAAGCAGGAAAACAATTGCATGTATAAGAAGCTGCAATAAAAGGAGGCAAATGTGAAGGTGTAGTACCACATTATGCCCACAGCAAGGCGATGTTGTTCTAGAAAATAAATGATCAGCATTGGGTGTATTACTTACCATAACGCTCTCATTTATCTCTGTTTCATGGCACGCTGGAGAAATATTTCTAGAGTCTGTGTTTTGATTTAGACAGATTTAAATTCAAATGTTTCTTATATTTTATCTGATACTTTAAATAACATTTTCCTCTATATGAAATAAAATAAAAAAAACCCTACTTTCTGTGATGACAGTTTGATTCTGTAGATCACTAAATAAACTAAAACCAAATGTCGAACTTCTGTGTGTGTGTGTTTGTGTGTGTGGACGTGGGCGTGTTTTACAGTAAAGCTGGTGCAAGTTCAGCAGTTCCTGGTCC
>JBAJHX010000002.1:7548522-7606707 GCA_037176925.1 Amniataba percoides | reverse complement strand
ACCACATTATGCCCACAGCAAGGCGATGTTGTTCTAGAAAATAAATGATCAGCATTGGGTGTATTACTTACCATAACACTCTCATTTATCTCTGTTTCATGGCACGCTGGAGAAGTATTTCTAGAGTCTGTGTTTTGATTTAGACAGATTTAGATTCAAATGTTTTATCTGATACATAATAACATTTTATCCGAGTTCTGCCTCTATATAAAATGAAATAAAAACAACCCTACTTTCTGTGATGACAGTTTGATTCTGTAGATCACTAAATAAACTAAAACCAAATGTCTCTGTGTGTGTGTGTGTGTGTTTGTGTGTGTGGACGTGGGCGTGTTTTACAGTAAAGCTGGTGCAAGTTCA
The DNA here is from genome assembly GCA_037176925.1 of Amniataba percoides. NCBI lineage: Eukaryota > Metazoa > Chordata > Actinopteri > Centrarchiformes > Terapontidae > Amniataba > Amniataba percoides. Next base: position 7,606,347 of record JBAJHX010000002.1, on the reverse strand, counting down.
GCAGTTCCTGGTCCAAAATGCCACCACAGACACTGTCCAGGCGAGGTGGGCGTCAGTTAAGGGTGCCACAGGATACCGGTTAACATGGGCGGCGCCAGGTACTGTTGAGGAAATAACTGCTGTTTGTGAAACAATGCCAGAAAGTTTCTTTTTAGAGTTATCGTGTCTCACAGTATGATCAACAAAATTTGCCTTAAATGACATCCACATGCTCAGTACATCTTTTCTGTGTCTTCCAGACGGCCACATAGAGAACATAAACCTCGGGGACAACTTTAACTTCTACATGATCCAGGGCCTCAACGCAGGCTCTGAGTACACCATCACCATCAACCCAATCTTTGGAGACACCGAGGGGCCCATCACCACCACCAAAGCAAAGACATGTAACTAACAGGCATGAGTGTTTCCAGTATTATAGACGTGGTGAAGAACAGATATGAAGCTGAACCTCTCTGTCTCTCTCTCTCACGGTGTCAGTGGAAAGCAGCGCAGTGCAAACCTTGAAGGTGTCCGCTGTGAGCACCAGTGCTGCAGTCGTCTCATGGAACAGCGTCCCAGGAGCCACTGGATACAGACTGGCCTGGGGACCCACCCCAGGTGATTTACTCTTTCTTTCTTTCAGCCGGTCTGTTTCCTGATAAGGTCTGGTTCTCTTATTGCTGCATCCCACAAGCCTTGTCCACTCTTATGTAATATACACTTCAGCATTTCTGTGCATTCTTAAGAAACACCCAATGTTGTCCTTTTACAGCAAGTGGTGGGTAAAGGACATTTACTTTTGTATGCATGTGTGCCCAGGTTTTCCTCTGATGTGCTCACTCTGACAAGAGCTGTTGAAATGCTATTTCTCTCACAATGGCCACATCCACCCTGCCTGTCTGCCAGGAGGATGTGACAGGCGGCATGGGGACTCACTTTGATGAAATACAAATGCTGGGGGGAAAAAAAATGACAAGGATGTTGTTTCCAGAGAAGGAGAGCTCTGATGCTGAGCCAGAGTTGAAAGGAATACCAGAACAGTGCGGAATAATCAGTTGAAAGAAAGAGTGATGTGACGGTACTGTCGATGTTGATATTATTCTCAGAGTTTGTTGGCCGGGACCGTCCCAGGCAGCTGGCTCTGAACGGCAGCACCACAGAGTACCATCTGAAGAATGTAGCCCACGATACTGAGTATGTCCTGACTCTCTATGTGCTGTTTGGATCTGTGGTGGGGCCCGGTATCTCTGCTACCTTCAGAACCTGTGAGTACAAATATGTCTGTCTCCCACCCACCTGAAGCACCACTGAGGTTTAAGACTGTTTCAAATGGTTTGAACATTTTCTTGGTCTTTCAATTCATTTTATTCATCCAGGCAGTGTTATGCCAAGTCAAAATATCATGATACAGTGTAGAGTTTGACCCTTTTATTTAAGTCATATATGCACTTTACACTTCTACATTACTGCAGCAGGTTGAGGAGTTAAATCACAGGAGGTCAGCAAATATAAGATTTCTAGCTGTTTATAAGTTTTTCTTGAAGATGTCAAAATGTTGTGTCCATTTTGTTTGTCATGCATATTTCCATTATATATGACGTAATGAAATAATAATCTACATTCATCCATGCACATCCATGCAGTAAGCAGCATTTCTACACCCACCTGTGCAACAAGCAGCATTTTATTAACATTTTTCTATTTATTGTATATATCCTGTAATATTTATATTCTGTTTCTTGTATTTTCATTTTTATTGTGTTCTCAGTATCTGGGATAAATGAAGTATTCTGATCCTGATCAATGCCATTAACTATGTATTTACAAGAACAAACAGGTTATTCGTGTTCCATCTTCGTCCTTCTCAGCTCCACTGGGCTATGTGTCCAACTTTAAGGTGACATCCTACACCAGCACATCCATAGACGTGGAGTGGAGTCCCATTGTTGGAGCCACTGAGTACAAACTCTCTTGGAATACAGGTGATGTATTTATCCATGTTTTCCTCAGCTAATGTCCAATATGGGGACTATTTTTATGTTTTCACAGGCCAATCAAGCAAACATACTTGACTGTTTGTGTACTTGACTTTATATTCACTTTGTGTATGAATAATGAATAGGAATTGTGGGAATGGCTCAAAATGCCCACACTGTAATTAATATTGTGTTATGTGTATCATGCTGACAGATGAAAGCAGCCCTCAGTCTCGTTACCTGGACCGCAGTGTTCTCTTCCATCGTATCGAGGACCTGAACCCAAAGTCCACCTACACAGTCACCATTTGTGCAGTCTATGGAAACGCAGAGGGACCAGAAATCTCTTTATCCCAGCTCACAGGTACAGAATGGAAGTGAGGTCGCAGTTTATTTCAATTGATCATGATTCACTTTAGATCTAAATAGCTCTGTGCAGCTGTGCACCCCATTGTAATTAAATGGGATGGGACAGCAAAGTTCTTCATCGCACCGCACTGCGCCCCCCTTGTGGTCTGTTTGTTTGACTGACAAGTCATGTACTTTGGTCTTCCCATTTTAGCCACACTTCCCGTCGTTGTCACTTGTAGTATGTGTCTAAGTCAGCAGAGCTGCTATCAGTTTATCACTGTCACTGTCAAAATTAGTGTGTTCCACAAGTTTATTATACTGGGAAATGATAGGGTGTGTGAATAAAACCACAGCAGCTCATCCAGCTCAGGGATTTGAAATTTAATAGTGTTTTTGTATAGTTTTTGTAATTTGTATGCATAATTGAGTTCTGAAAAAAAGACTGAAAAGAGTCCTTGTGATTCTTCTGAGAACACTGTTATATTGTGTTAAATTTTCATATAGAATATATCACCTGGTTGTACGATGTTATTTTGCAGCTGCTGTCTCAGACTCAGGACCAATCCAGGCAGTGAGGGAGCTGAAAGTTGTGGACATTGGAGTCAACTCCTTCACCCTGTCCTGGAAGAAAACACCAGGGGCATCTGGGTACAAAATCTCCTGGATCCCCTTCCTAGGTAAGAGACCTCATATATGTTCAACTCACGTACATGCATGTATGCACAGATGTAGACACACAGGTTGTGTTGTGTTGCCAAGCGTTGCTAAGCAGTAATTTAATTTAGCTCCACTTCACAAATCCATCCCTGGCCAATAACATAATATTCAATTTTACTGACCAAAAATATTAACTTTGATATTTCATAATTGGTAATCACTCTTAGCTCTTGGGGGGGAAAATCACAGTCTGGACTCCTGTGGCTCATTGCAAAGAAGTTTAAACTGCAAATGAGCACATAACATTATTATTTCCCACCCTCATTATCTCGACATGCTGGAACTTTATTGTTTACTGCTCTAGGGGGTGATGAGAAATCCCAAGTGGTGTCTGCTGCTTCCACTACGTTTACCATCCACAAACTGCGCGAGAGCTCAGCTTATAAGATCCAGGTGTCCTCCATGGTGGGCAAGAAGGAAGGAAGCCCGGTCCTGGTCACTGCACGCACCTGTGAGTCCTTCCTGCCCCAGTGAGGAACTGTATGAAATGTGCTTTCAGGGAGATATATGCTACACTATCATAAAAAACAAAAATGTCTACCTCAAATATGTCATAATATATCAAAAACAACTCACAACTCAACAAATCTTTTGTATTATTTTGTTATTATAATCTGCTGAAGTAACCTTGAGCTCATAAACTCCAAGCAAAAGAGAACTTCTGCGTTTAGTTTTAGTATTTTCAGTATGAACATTTTTCTCCTGTGATATCTTCACTGATATCTTTTCTTCATCAGAGAGATGTGGAGAAGAAAGCGACTGATATCAGGGGAGACGCTGACCTTATTAAACGGATTGGATATCAGCCAGATGCAAGGGATCCACATTAAATCTTTAAAACTTTTGTGTTCATTCACAGCGAGCTGCTGAGTCAATATTTTGCGTCACAGCAATCCCTGGCTTCTTGTTACCTTACATAAAAGCTATGCTAATGAGTTCCAGGCAGTGTAGTAGTAGATTTGAAAAAGAAAAAAAAAAAGAAAACGGGAGCACTGGACTCAGATTGGAGAATAGTTTCAGAAGAAAGAGAGTTGGATTACTGCATCTGTAGTGGCAATGTGAAAAAATCTAAATACGTATTAAATAGTATTCATGTGTTTTCAGCAAAAGTAAAGCTTTTTAATTTTTCTTCTGTTGCAAATCAAATATGGCCTTTGATGTGACTTTTTGTCTGTTTGTTTCTTTATTGTGTGGGCTTTTTTTTTAATCTGTTTCAGTGGATCTTCCAAAGGTGAATGGCTTTGCTGCTCTGAACATCACAGACAGCAGCGTTGTTCTGAACTGGACGCGCGTGGCCGGTGTCTCTGGATACCTTCTCTCCTGGAGGCACATCTCAGGTCAGCGTTGAACAACATGAAAGTCACACCCTTGATTTAGCATCTCTTAACTGATGTTTATACAGTTTTCAGCCGAATTGTTTACCCAAAGGGCCCTGTCACTGCTTTTTTTAAATGTGCCCTTGGTTTGAGGAATCAATACTCATTTGAATGCGTTTCATTTACAGTATGACTGTAATAGGTCCTCCAGGGTTGAAGCTGATGTGTAGCATGATTCATGTAATTGCACCGTGTATTGGATCTCAACATAAGCACACTTTTGTTGAAATGAGCAATATTTACTTTAACAAGCTCAATTTTTCAGTTTTTCCAACGACTATAATCTTAATATGATAAGAATGTGTTGAAATCGGTGATATTTCTCAGTGAATGTCCAGTTGCATATTTACTTGTAACACACTACGGCTTTATATTAGATAAGTTATGCCTCATATCCTTGCCTGATCTTCAGTGCACATTGATTATTTAGTAGTTTTTCTTTGTGTGTCTTTTCAGTGTTGGAGACCAAAACAGAAACCCTGGGCCCCGGTTTCTCCTCCTATAAGATCAGCGATTTGCTGTATGGAAGAACCTACATTTTCACCATCAGACCTTTGTATGGAGAAGTGGAGGGCCCTATAAGCACTGTATATCAGAGAATATGTAAGATATGATTGAAATGATCTAAATCTCCATCTAACATGGTGGAATATGTTTGTTGATTGCACAGAATGTACATCCACTTACTATATGTATATATATTCACATTTACTTGCTTCTAATGAATATAGTATAGTTTAATACATTGGTTTTATTGTATTAAATGCTCTAATTAAATTACTTCAGGGTAAATCTACGGTGAATTACAGGGTCACTGCACTGCTTTGTGTGGGTTTAAACACTGATAATGATAAGTGATAATAATAACTGATGATAATAATTTTAACCCCAGTGACAAATGACACGCTTGGTGTTCTCATACATCACTGAATAGTGTGTGACGCTTGAGTCATTCACACCACCTCTTTCTGAGTTCAAAATTATCATGAGTGAGTGTAAGTGGATGATTGTCGCATCACTAAACTGAAGACCTGTCACACTGGACACACTAGTTTTTACAAACAGCTTTATTGAAATATTTTGTCACGTCCACTAACTCACAGCTAACAGAATTTTAAATGACATTTCACCAAAATAAGACAAATACAACATAAAAAAACACATCGTTAGGTTAGCGTAATATCTTGAAACACACAAGTATTTCAGAATATTGCCAGTTCTTTTTACTTATTTCCCCCTTTTTACATTGCCCTAAATACTCTCTAAAACTACATTTTGGCAGATATTTTACAGCTCATTATTATTTGATTGGACAGCAGCACAGATGCTCCCCAGCAACTGATGAGACGTACGATAAAGCAGTTTGTAGACACTTTAAAATCAAACTTAAGTAACGGATTTACAAAATGATGGAGTAAGTTTTTGGACCCACAGAGAGCAGTGCAGCTTCCATCCCTTTTAGTGCTGACAGCAGTGACTATTTTCGCCTCCAAAGAGCTGTAGAGTTTGATTTAGAGATTTTAATCAGTCATGTTATGGCTCTGTGCATCTCAGTGGGACAGGATCTCCCAGTGCCAACAGTCCGGCCTGTGCCAGCCACAGTCACCCCTCATATCACAACTGCCTCCATCACCAACACGACCGTCACTAACACACCCACCAGGACCACCCGGCACCCCATTGCTGCTCCGCCGACTAAATCCATAACCACCAAGAAGCCTCCACCTCCAAGTGTCACGGCAGCCAAAGTGGCAGCAGTCACCTCCCTTCGATTAACCACAGTCAGTGAAGAGACAGCAGCTCCACAAAGACCAGGTATTATAGAAATATGACCTGCTGCTTCACACTCAGATGCTCACACTCAGGTTTACGAGTTACAGTGTGAATTATGTACAGCTTAGTTTAGGAATAAAGTGTGTCTGTAGTTTGTTATGCACATTAAATGGTGAATATGTTATTAAAAATAGTCTGTTTTTATGCTTTGTCAGCGTGTGGTAAGACCAAAGCAGACATAGTATTCTTAGTGGATGAGTCCTCCAGCATCGGCGCCAACAACTTTATCAAGATGAAAGACTTCATGTTTCGGGTGGCCACGTACTTCCCTGTCATTGGAGCTCAGGCCACACAGGTTGGTCTCTCAGTAGATACGTTCTCTGTCTTATCTCATTCCAGCCTGGTGATATGGCTCAATCAAGCAGTATTTTAGGCCATAAGTTTGTTTTTGAGTTTGATTTTAAATGCTGATATTTGCCTGCAAGACAACAAAGTGTAGAAGTGAGTCTTCTGTCTGTGAGTGGTGAAGTATGTAGTAGATATGGCAGCCAAGGAAGAGCTAAAAATGAAATGGAGTTTTCTCAAGATGTAATGTATAATGCATGTGAGGAGTATTTAGAATCATAGCTTTAAGTTGCATCACATTCGTGCCAAGATGATGATCTTCACTTTCTCCATTCATCTCCTCTCAGATAGCCGTGGTTCATTACAGTGACGAGCCTCGAATTGAGTTTCGCCTGAATGACTTCAAAGACAGGAACTCTGTGCTCCGGGCGCTCAGAGCTCTACGTTATACAGGGGGCAACACCAGAACGGGTTAGTGACTCACAAATGTGCGCGCCTCTTTGCCGCTGTTTGCCACCTGTCCTCAGATCACTGCTGTAACACTGTTAGCCCGCCGTTGATGTCACAGCCTCCAACAGCTGACAGAAAATATGCTATGCCTGCTCCTGCTAACATAGTTGTGTTAATACTGTCTGGTGATGTAGACAGTATCATGTGAGATAATCTCATTCAATGGCCTTAAATGATTCATCTATTTAATCATTTTGTTTCACTTTCACTTTCATCATTGCTATTTCTGGTATGCATGAGATTAAAAAAGTTTTTTTTAGGCAACATCACCTCAAAAAGCTTCTGCATAGACAAATAAATTTGGTCTGCCAGCATTTAAGAGTAAGACTTTCCCATGAGTATAATTTTTTTTCCATCTGAATACTTTTGTGCACCCACAGGCAAAGGCATCAGCTACGTTCTGCAGGAACTGTTTCAGGAGTCTCTGGGAATGAGGCAGGATGTGCCCCATGTTCTGGTTCTCATCACGGACGGCAGAGCTCAGGATAATGTGGTGCCACCCTCCAGAATCGCACGTGCTCTGGGTCAGTAAAAGTTCTTGCAAGTCCTTTCACCACAGTGGAGCAGTATCGCATATTTTTATGAAAATATGATAAACAAGACTTTAAACACCTGAAGGTTTCGGCCAGATTATCATGTTTTCAATCTGTTTCTCTCCAGGTGTCAGCGTCCTGACGGTCGGGGTGTCAAACGCCGACCTCGAGGAGCTGAATAAAATAGCAGCACCCACAAGCTACAAAAACGTCTTCTACTCACCGACCTTTGATGACTTCCCTTCCATAGAGAGAGAATTTATCAATAGCATCTGCAGTGAGGAACTCCTCTCCGAGTTCAAGCTGCAAGATGAGGCAAGACAACAAAAGAAAAGCTTCTGTCTGTCACGTTATTTATTTGTTATATTCAGAAATGTTACAGTTAAATTTCACATTCGTGCATGAGATGTTAAGACAGCTTTTACAACTTGCACAAGCATGTTTTAGGTGTTAAAACATGTTGGATTGCTCTCATACTCATAAAGTAAATGCACCTAGATGAGCTACACGAAGGGTCATCTAACTCTGGAGATATACCGAAATGTATAAATAATCACTTTTATAATTAACTCAGCTACCTTATTCTAGATTAGGACAGTTTTCTGTGCTATCTTTGACTTGTCCATGATGAATATAAATGCCTGGTTTCAGTCAGCTCAGTTGGACACCCCCACAGAAGACCCAGAGGAGCAACTTAAGCTTCAGGGCCCCTGTGCCTCCCAGTGTGTGAAGGTCAGTACCTGAGTCACCATAAATATCATAATCATACCAGTCAAAGTGCAATGAAATCCATCAGAGGCTGCAAATGATCACAATTTCACATAAAAGCACATATATATTGTGATTAAGAGCAGCATAAGTTCTTTTATTTATTTGCTAGCTGGTTTAAATTTCACTGCAGGTGCTGACATTTACCTGAACTTCTCCTAATGAGTTCTTCCCATTGTTCATCATCACCTACTAATCATTTTAATTCTTTGTTTATCCAGGGTCAGAAAGGGGAAAAGGTAAGTCCACTGAAGGGTGTTAAAGATTAAATTGATTTAGAAATGTATGCAAATGCAGTGTTATTTATATCCACTATTTTTCATCTCTTTTTTTCAGGGAGATGGTTTTGGTCTTGGAGGTCTGGTATGTTTTATAAAGTTTTCCTCTTGAAATTATTACTCCTTAGCACTTGCACAATGTTAAATGATACATTGACTGTCCACCCCAACTGATTTTAATACAACTAAAACTATTAATGTGACTTTAAAAACAACCAGTTGTCTGTTTTTATCAATGTAGAGATTCCGGCAAAGCCCTGGACAATTTGATCCTTTCACTTCTTCCAAGGGAGAGAGAGGAGACAGGGTAAGAATAAACAGGCAGACACAACACACAATACCACCTTTGTTTAACTGTCTTATCATCGATAATCATCTATTGTCAAGGTCACCATGCCTGTCAATTGTCTGTTTGACTGATCTGTCATACGTTTTAGTATAAATGCAGCATGGAAGACACAGTGTCATCCACGTAAAAATATGAAAGAACGTTATATTCAGTTTCCAATGTCAAAACCTGGGTTGGATATTGTGCACCGCAGTGGCTTCAATTAATGATGCGAAGGTTTCCATCAATAAAGAAAGAAAGAAAAATAATGGCATTAAAAATATTTGGGAATTATTGCCATAAATATACAAACTATCAGGTTTCAGGTATATAGATGGACGAACAATTTCAGAAATACACACAGATAACAGGTGACTTAAAAGTCTGTTCACTGTTACTCATTCTGAGAGTAGCTACCAGTAAATATTAACACAACTAACCACTGGATCAAATGCTGCAGTTACTTTGTCCACTCTCATAGTCCTGCTGTGACTGTGTGGGCGAGTTTGGCTCTGTTGCGTGTGTCTATTATTCCATTTTCCCAGCACAGACCATAATGTATTTAATATGACAGGGACCTGCTGGAACAGATGGTGTACCTGGGTTGCCGGGACGACCGGGGAGAACCGGACCCCCAGGTTCAGCCGGCCAGCGGGTAACTAAATTCAGAAAAAGCTCACACAGACTTGATTAAAGTTTATTTCATTTACTCCTACTGTGAAAATTATATTTGTTTTTTTTTCTCCCAGGGGCCTCAAGGCATTCCAGGTGATATGGTAAGCTCAAAATTACTAAAGCACATTTATGAAAAGAAAAGAAACTTTTTGGAGTATTGTGTGTGGGCCAGCTGGCGAAAACGCAGATCTTATAACTGTACAGATAAATAGATGAAGAAGTGGAGCTTTACATTCTCTGTCAAACTTTGGATTTTTATGTATTTTTGGGCATTTATGCCGTTACTATGTGTGAGAGAGTAGAGAGAGGACAGAAGATGAGAGGAAAAAGAGTAATGATATGGGGTGTTGTATGCTGTATAATCTATAAACCTCTTCACATATATAATCATGATTTGGGACTATACCAAACTAAAATATGACTTGACTTGAGAGAAAAATGGTCAGCATCTTAAACTCTGAGGCCATCTGGATGCCTCACCATTAAACATTTATTTATCATCTACACATCAGTCAGAATAATGAATTGTTTAATACTGTTTATATGTATTTATCTAATCATCACTCCTCACCTGACTTTCTATGTAAGGGTCCTCCTGGGTCTCCTGGTCCAAAGGGACAGAGAGGAGAAAGAGTAAGTCTAACAAGCATTTAACTTCTTTCTGCTGTGATCTGAGCTCATGACACAGTTGTCTGCTGGATTTATCAGCTTTCATGAAAAAGACTGTTTGCGTTTCCACTCAGGGAGAGCCTGGATATGTTATAGCTGGCACGGACTCTAATTTTGTTCCTGGACGAAAAGGAGAGCCAGGATCTTCAGTGAGTCCTAAAAAAAAAAGATTTTTCAATAGTTAACTTCAGGACAACTCAAACACCCTCACTGCCTGTTACAGGGTCCCCAAGGACCTCCTGGTGTACCAGGAGTCAATGGAGCTCCAGGCTTACCTGGTCAGCCAGGACCAACAGGGTCACCAGGAATATCTGTCAAGGTAACGTGGATCAGGAAATGCTGTAACTCTAAAATGAAATATTGCAAAATCACAAGATGCTTAAACACATTCACAGTCCTATGAAACATGTTCATAGAGTTGTTTTTCTTTTTTTGTTTGCACTTTGTAGGGAGATCCTGGGGAGCCGGGAGAGAAAGTAAGTATGAAGGCTGTGTTGTGTTGCGTTATTAGTCTTTTTAAAAGATTTCACTGGAAAATGTACAGCATAAATATCATGCACCATAAATTTTGTACACTTGCATAATACATCTATTTTTGATGCCTCTGGATCAGATGTTATTAGTTATGAAATATGCATCATATCATTTCATTCTGATAATACTTTCATTATTTTTTGAAAGGGTTTACGTGGGAAGCAGGGTGTGAAAGGAGACAAAGGAGAGTCGGGCAAAGATGTAAGCACATAGTTGATAACATTATCAGAAGTGACAAAAAAAAACGTTGCATAACACAAGTTTCCTTCTGAAAAAAAACTTGAATAATTTAAAGTGCTTCTTTCGCTCTTCTTTCTTTTGCACACTTAGTTGTTTCTCACACTCAAACTCTGAACCACTGTAGGGTATTGCAGGTTTGCCGGGGCCCATTGGCCTTGATGGGGTGCCAGGTTTACCAGGTCAAAAAGGAGAGAAGGTAAAAGTGTGATTAATCAAGAAATTGCATGTTTAGCATTTGACTACTTTACTATAAATACACGAATAGAAGACTAAGAGTAGCATGTCTGGAAATATCACTTCTTTGCAGGGTGAAGAAGGAATTGGCATACAAGGTATTCAAGGTCCTCGTGGAGAGCTGGGACAGAAGGTACATCACAATGAACTGGAAGATTTTTAGAGTTGAATTCACAGCTCTTACATTCAAAAGTTGTTCAGTGTCACAACCACAGACAACTAAGACGTGTAGGATAATAAGAAGAACCAGCTAATTGTCTCATAGGGTAGAGCGTTCATTTGGAGCAAGATTTTAATCTGATCATTAATCTGAAATCACGTTTTGGTATCAATATTATTGTGTTACAGGGAAACATGGGCTTAACAGGACCAATTGGGCCAAAGGTAACAAACATAAAAAATACATGAAGTAGTCTGTTTATTCTGAATGTGACATGTTAAAAACTGAAAACCTTTTTGTAAAATAGTATCTGCGTTGTAATTTATCTTTTAAGGGCGATGTTGGCGAGCAGGGCACGCAAGGAATCATCGGACCTCGGGTTTGAGCTTCATCATTATCTTCATTATCAGTAGCTGGCAATGATTTCCTGCATTTTGGACTTTATAACTCCAGTTTAGTCTAATGAGATGAAACCAAGCCTATTTAACAAAGGGTGAACGTTGTGTGAGAATCAGTGATGAAAGGAAGGATTTCTTTTGACCTGCAGGGTAAGAAGGGATTCAAAGGGGAGCAAGGGGACAAGGTGAGTTCAACACACACACACATGCACTCACCTTCGTTAAGCTGAAAATACTAGCTTTATAATTGATACGATAAAGTGAAACAATCAATTTAATTCAGCCATGAGTCAGGCCAGTAGACGTTTGAATAACACTGGCGTCACAGCGAGAGTGTGCAGTTTCAAGTGTTCAACTAACAAATGCTTTTTTTCTTTTTAGGGAGAGAGAGGAGAGATGGGACCAGTGGGACCACAAGGACCCACAGTGAGTCACATCTCATAGATTATGGCTTCACTTCAGGTTGAGACATACGTGTTTTATATATGTATATATTTCCTGTATTTGCAGTAATCCTGCACACTGGAAAACATCATTTTTTCCTGCTACACCGACATAATCATAATTGCTGCCACTTACCCACCTGAGCGCATTAAAATACACTTTCTAATTCATTTTTGATTACAAAGAAAGCCAGAGGCAGATGGGATATGTTTATATGGGGCCACTTCTTGAAAACTGCCTGAAAAAGCTGGTGATACACTATTTAATAACTGTTTTCTGTGTCTCCAAACAGACATTTAGATTGATAAATGAACAAACGAGGACGCCCTTTTGTTCTGGGCCTTCAAGACGAGGCTCAAGCAGAGATAGTTATGATTACATACGATCATGAGCCAAATTGTCAAACCTCAGTGGATATCTTTTGCAAATGGGACATTTTATCCCGCATCACTGATTTTTAATATGTGGCAGCTTGGTCCTTTGGAAGAGACTATCACTGAAAATGCCGTCATGAGGACAATCTTCCCATCTTTTTTAATCAAGTTTCTATTCTGTGGTTCAAAAAGTTTAACTTTGAACGCAACAAGAAATAAAGTGCTAATTAGCAGAAAATAGCAGAGATTGATGGATACTGTTTGTGGGGTATTTTATTTATGACGGCTCAAATAAATTGAGAAATGATGCAAAACATAAAGAAAAGATAAACAGAATTCTGAAATATTTTTTATTTATTCTGACTTTTTCAGGGACTGACAGGGCCACTGGGTTTAAAAGGAGATGAAGGACCAAGAGGAGCACCTGGAGATCCTGCCAAGGGTGTAAGTCAACTATTTCACTGAAACTTTGACAATCGAAGCACTTGATGTTCAACACTAAGTCCTCTTTTTCAAATCACGACAGATAATTGGCCCAACTGGAAAAAAGGGTGCAAGGGTGAGTAACTAATATTAGCTTTTTAAACTTTTACTTATCTAAGAATATGTTTTTTAAAGAATGCACAAGAGAAGAGGTAAGAAATCTGCTTTATGAGGTGCATGTGGGTGTGATTTAATCTGATCTGATTGACACTGGCCTGGCAATATAAAAAAAAACAAACTGTCATCTCATTTTGATTCAGGTATTGATAAATTCTAATAGTTGAATGGAAATATGTAAATTTTCCAGCTGAGGTCTACCCACTCATTTGACTCACCAAATTTCTTACTTTGGTTGATAATATTTGCTTCACATACAATCACACTCTGTCACTCATAATAAGTAATAGAAAAGGTACCTAATATTATGAGACTATCTTTCTCTTGCTACAAGACAAAAAAAAGTTCTCTGTAATGATTTTGATCATATCACATGATCTTCATCAAGCTTTCCCATTTGACATTTAAATATTTAATGTTAGATTTTCCCATTATTTAAGCACTATTTTAAGCCCTATAATTACTATGAGGCCGGTAAGAATGATGTTTCACATACACTTTCACAGTTTCACCCCATAAAACGTCCGTAGAGTGACGTCCAAGAAACGATGACTCAACCAATCAATAGGATTACTCATGCCTTCAAAGAAGCTGTGCCTCCAAGAAATATCTTTATTAATTAAAACTTTACTCAGCAGTGGTCTTCATCTGCAGGCCACTGAGCTGCTCGACCAGACTCGAGCTTTGTGAAGTTGTTGAGGGGAAGGAAAGTGTTACTTCCTGGTTAGGGTTGTCTGATTAGTCCAAAGACTTAACTCCAAGTTGTTTGCCAGTATTTACCTTAACTGGCTTAAAATAAATCAGTCAGCCAGAAGGAAGTGATTTTCTTAATGTTTTATTCTGTCGAGGCATTGTTAATTAATTGTTCAGGGTATTCTTGAACACTCAGAGTCAGTCCGCTGGGTCTGCTTATCAAACACAATTAAGATTTTCTCTCATTAGCTTCTGCAGGCCGGCTGATTGCTCCATTGAATGGGACCTCTTTAATCTCCGCAGGGTACCATTTAAAGCAAAGAGCTTTGTTTGAAGCTGTTGCGATAATTTGGCCTGGTGACCAGAATCACGTTGATTGATGTTCTGCGTGTGCGTGCGTGTGCATATTTTCTTTTGTGTGTGTCAGGGAGACATCGGACCAGTCGGCCCCACGGGTCCTCAGGGGATAAAGGGTGAACAAGGAGACAAAGGAGAAAAGGTAATAACGAGAAAATCTATGCATCATGTTGAATTTTGGCATGTTGTTATGTTTTATAGTCATTACTAGGGGAACAGATCAAATAGCTCAGGATATTTGTATATAAAGACCTTCATGTGGTTTATTTTGATTTGTGCAGGGCAGTCCTGGTTTTGGGATTCCAGGACAACGAGGACCAAAGGGAGAAAACGGTGAGAGGGTAAGTCACTCGTGAAACCACTCATGTCAACATATGATACTCAAGATAAAACAGCTGTTGATTTCTATTATTATTTGTATGTTTCATCCTTTTTATCATTCACAGGGAAATGTTGGTTTGTCTGGAAAACCAGGACCAAAAGTAAGTGAAAACTACTCTAATGAATATTATTTATATTGAAAATGGCAACATAAATGACATGACGTGTGATGTGAAAGCAGTGACAGACCAAGGAATTATCACCTGACTTACCATATGCCTTGCGACTATTTAAAACCCCAAAACATATTTTGAAAAAATGATTTTTGCAAACGTTGTTGATAAAAATGGAAGTAATGTGTTTGTCCAGGGGCAGGATGGCTTTAAAGGTGACAAGGGGAGTATTGGGTTGCCAGGCAATCCTGGAGAACCAGGATTAAGAGGTAAAGATGTAAGTAAATCTTGAATCACAGCAATGATGTAATTTGTTTCTACAGTACAGCAGAATTCATTTATGTTTTCCTTAGTTTGCCTAGAAAACATTTGTCAGGAGGAATCTCAATTATGCATCAATTAAAAGATAAAACTTTTGCATGACATGTAAATATTTGCACATATACCTAGGTATTATTATTTTACCAATGATAAAGTTAGCACAGATAAAAGAATATATTTCAACTGGAGTTCAGAAAAATCACAAGTTCTGCTTGTTCCTTTTTCTCAGATATACACTGCATATGTTTGCACACTACCTATATTGTAATCTTGATGACAATTACTGCTGACTTTGTGTGTAGGGTGCATCTGGAAGTAAAGGAGACCCAGGAATTAAGGTACAGTCAGTACTGACTGAATATTGACAATGATGATTGTTGATTGATGATTTATGATTAGTATGGTTATACATGCAGTAACAATCAATGCATTCAAGTACTGACTTGTTAATGTTAAGCGATAACATTGTTTTGCTTTTCACAGGGGGAACAAGGACCTCCTGGAGAGCCTGGTGACAGAGGAATTAGGGTATTTCTTTAGTGATTTCACGCAAAACAGAAATAAATAAAATGCTTTAAGAGAACAACAAGGCCTAGTTAACCAAACAAAATGACCAACTCTGCCTGCTGGGACTCTTGCTGAGCAAACATCAAGACCAGCAATTACACACACATTTGCTCACAGCAGCATTTCATTTTACGTATTTAATTTTGTCTCTACTTCGATGTCACTTTGAAGCTTTTGATCCAAACAGCGGCACTTTGTTCTTTTGTTAATGTTGGTCAGGGTCCACTTGGACTACCAGGGCGTCCAGGGGACCCAGGAGAGAAAGGAGACACTGGGGCACCTGGTCGTGTAAGTTATTTGAATTTAATTTAGAGAAATCACCCTGAAGCACTTACTTTTACTTTATAAAAAAACCCTAAAAATCTTACTTATACTTTTAATAAAAGTAAGTTTCATGTCTCTTCTGATCAAAACTTTTCAGTTTCTTAAGCTTTGTGAATGTCAATGGAATAAGATAACCTATGATTTTTTGTTTTTTGAAGGGTACTGATGGAAAGAAAGGCGACAAAGGCGAGCCGGTATGTTTGTATTCAGCATCTCTCTCCCTCATTGATGAGCGTGTTCATTGTTTCTTATGGTCGACGCCCTCCGATCATTCTTCTTTGTCAGTCACCATGTCACATCTTCACAACCTGCTATCGTCCTGTGACTTCATGATTTCTATTTTGATATGTTCAGTAATTAAGTTAGGCTCTTTGTGTGTGCCACCCTTCAGTGCACCTACTGTTTTTCCATTGTGTTGCAAATAAGGGGTGCGTTTAGCAGTGTGATCTTTTAGATTTTAACTGTGTTTTCTTCTGCTCTTTTTTTGATCGTGCTGCTGTTGTCACAAAGGGAAAACCTGGACCTCCGGGAACACAAGTAAACAAACCTCTATTATCATTGTTGACAGCATCAGTTCAGCCATGTTTGACATTTGTTTTAATGAAGCTTGTAAAGAAACAAAAGAAAAAACACCAGTCTCCCATGAGACCTTGGAAAATTACTGTTCTCAGTCAGCTGAATGTGTGTCTATAAGCAAATTAACGTTTTTAACAATTTCTAATTTTGTTTTACCAGGTTGGTGCAGACAACAATCTGCTGACCAGAGTAATTAAGGTAGAGTAAAATGGAAAGTCACTATATTGTTGTTTTTTTCAAGAGGCAACTGAAATGTTTTTCTTTTCTGTCATTTCCAATCCTCCAGGGTGAACCAGGAGAGCCTGGTCAGCCTGGTTTGAGAGGAGAAATGGGTCTGCCTGGAGCAAGAGTGAGTATCCTATCACTTGGTTCACATGTTGTGAACAGATACACTGCAAGATCAGAAGCACTCTGATCACTACTGCTCAGCCCTGCAGTGCATCACATAGAGCTGAAATAATTCGTCCCATAATTTATTTGACAGAAAATTGATCTGCTAAAATTTGGATAATCATTTGAGTGTATTTTTCATGCAAATATGCCAAAAATGATTAGGTCCCAGTGTCTCCAATGGGACAATTTACTGCTCTGTTTTAAGAAAATCGTTGGTTAAATAAAATAATGATTGATTTGAATATTTGTCTCTCTCTGCAGGGCCCAGAGGGGAAACCTGGATCACCGGGATCATCTCTGGTAGATGTGTACATCATTTTGAATTGTTTTATTGTGATACTCTTATCAGTATCAGTATCAGGGGAACTATGTGTTGAATTATGAACTGTTTGCTTTTCAGGGTGGTTCTGGAAGAGATGGACTTGATGGTTTGCCAGGGAAACCAGGAATGAAGGTTATACACACCTGTGCACTCAGTTGGACTTGCATTCTTAAAACCTGCACATGTAAACTGCATTGTACACTGAGCATTTAAAATATGACTACACTCATGAAATGTTTCATAATACCTGCAGGGGGGCCAGGGACAAAAAGGAGAGGCCGGTCCGGTGAGTCCACCACTTAATTATTAAGAAAAATGGTTCGCTTAAATGTCACTTTGTCTACTGTGTATGAATCAAGAAGACAATATGTAAGGGATATGGGTAAAATTTCTTTTACCCAAAGTAATGCATTATTAGTAATTTCATAAAAGGATTATCTTTTATCTCTTACCCATTACCAGAGTGGAACGAGTGTAAACATAATTTGATTCATGTTTGAATTTGTGACTCAGTTGCTGTGACGCAACCTACGATTGGGGCTGAATCAAAAGACTGATGATGAAGTTGAAAGAACATAAAAGCTTCTTGTTATGTAGCCACACGAATTACCGTTCATTATCTCACCTACACAAATACATTTCTCAAAGAGAAAGCAAAGATTCTTTGAACACTCATGCATTTAACTTAGATTTTTATTGCACTTTCATTTCCATGTTTATAGGTTTTATGTTTTGTCATGATGTTTTAATGTTTTGATGTGACATATTTCTCAGTTTTATGCTCTGATTATGAAGACACATGATTTCAGCTGGTGTGACTTAAACACTTAAATTGGAAACAGTTTGCATGCTAAAGCCACAGTGACATCTTTGGACAAACACAGACTCACATTAATAATAATTATCAGTAGTTCTGTCGGGAGTTTCACAGAGTACAGTTAACCTTCGCTTTCGTCCTCCTGAATAGATCTAACTTAGTTGTAATAAACTGAAATTACTGCTGGTTTTACTGTCATCACTCACTGCATGACAAACTGAGCTCACTGAACTCTTCTTGTTGATTGAATTGTGCAATTTTCTTCCCTCCTAGCTGAATAAAAAGTAAGAAAAAATCACTCAGTTCTTACCTCTGTTGTGAACGCCACGTTAATAACTGAATTATCTGAATACACAAAACAAAAGGTTTCACTGAGTAAACTCCATGCTCGATTTTCTTGCTTTCATCTATTTGTTAATGCTTTTTAACTGTTTTCGTACATGTGCATGTGAGCAGAAGGGAGATAAAGGAGACCAAGGCCGCGTTGGGATTGCTGGGATGCCTGGTTTACCAGGAACTCCGGTAAGTGTCACTTTGAAGGTCTATATACTGAAATATATTGTTGTGTCAGTTGTGTAATTAGCAGGACCATAACAGTCAGTCTGAAAAACACCTCAAGATATTGTGGTTGTTTTGTCTCTTCTGCTTTATAGGGGAGGCCCGGCATCGATGGGAAGAGGGGCCTGCCAGCTAAAGATGTGAGGCTGTGTTATACCAGCTGGATTACTTTTATGCTTAATGTTAATACTATTTTGACATTTTGGACATTTTTTCAAAATGTGTTCAAATTGAAAAATGTTTATTTTTTTTCTTTTTTATTCACAGGGAGAAAAGGGAACAAAAGGAGATGATGGCAAAAAGGTGCCCAAATGTTTTTCCAACAAGTAGATCATTTATGAAGCAATGTTTTTGAGAACATGTTGTAACTTTACGCTCGTTACAGGGGGAGAAGGGAGATGCAGGCGCAAATGTAAGCAGTTTTGTGAAACAAAAACTATAAGTAAATTACCTTTGCGAGGAAACTGAGATTGCAGCACCAGGGCATTTCTCCTTCTTTTCCAGGGTAAAGATGGCAGTAAAGGAGAACCGGGGCCTCCAGGTTTGCCTGGCAGACAGGTGCTCGTCACTTCAGAGGTAAAAATAATCAACTGCATCATCTGTGATTTATTAAATTGACTTCAAATCTCAAAAGCACAACAGCAGATGAATCATGTATTCAGGCTTGTACCTATGATCATTATTGCTTTGGCACATATCTGGTTTCTGGTGATTCAGAATAGCATTAATCAGGTCCACCTAGACCTTCCTGGCAACTTAAGCTTCACTGATTTTCTTCTCAGGGAGCCACCATTGACGAAATCCGACAGGCATTTCCAATCCCAATGGGTCCTCCAGGAGCTACTGTGAGTGTGATGCCCACATAAACAACATGTTTCTAGATATTTATAGCTCATGAATAAAGGCACATTATTTCAGCTGTTGCATGGCATAATTCATACATTGCCTGCATGGCATCTGAGTCATCATTCAGCGATGTCTATAGTGTTTTTTATTGTGGGTTGCAAAGAGTTTGGACCATTATCTGCAGACCGATATGGCAAGCTCGATGTCATGCATTGCAGATGCATGTTCCAATGTCTCGCTCCTCTGTTTCTGTGTGTTTAGGGTTCACCGGGAATGAAGGTAAGATGGTAATGTGGTTTGTACTGAAACTCAGATACCAAAAAAAAAAAAAAAAAAAGGCATAATGGCTCTGCAGCTCATTTGTAATTTGTTGCAGGGTGACAAAGGAGAAAGAGGCCTGAAAGGAGACAAGGTAATACTTCAGTGTTATCCCCTCAAAACATGTGCATGTATGGGAATAGAAATGACTTAATTTTCAAAGCTCTTACTTTAATGTTTCTGTAGGGTGATCCAGGAACGCCTGGAAAAACTATTGAGATGAAGGTGAATACAGGGTGGAGTAATTCTTCCTCTTTGATACTTGTTCACATTTGGCATTGTAAGCTTGTTTTTCCTCTTCTTTAGGACATTGAAGTGATGTTTGAGGCCTACGGCATCAGGGTGAGCTCTGAGTACAACGCTGTATTGATTTCAGGTTGACAATAATAATATCCGAGTTTGACCTTCTCAATGAAAACCTTTTCTCTCAGCTGCCTTTGCTGAAGGCTTTGATTGACAGGCTGCTGCAGGAGGGGATAGAGGAGCTGCTTCAAGTGCTCATCACCTCCAAGAAAACAAAAGATAACACAGAAACTCACACCTCCAACGTCATCACCGAGTACACGGTGTGTAAACACTGGGAAGTGTGTGGGAGTTTTAAAAAGAAATTGATGTGTCCATATACTTCATCAAATGAATGAATTAAGTTAATTCTATAAATGCTTTAAAATATTGTCACCCATCTCTCAAGGAACACTTTTACAAAACATCATTGTTTACAGAACAACGGTAAATGACTGGTTACAAATCAGTGATTTATTCTTGAGCTCCTATGTAATAATTAAATAAAAAATTATGAATAAATTATGATGCAAGACCAAGAAAGGTGGCACATTTTCATATCTGAGAATGTGGAACAAAAGATGTTGTTTCTTCAACCAGTTTTCTGTTTGTGTTGTCTCAACAGAGTTCAGTGAAGTTTGACCTCACCGGCCAGCAGCTGTCAGACTCATCTGAGGACCCTGATTTAGATGCACTGCTTCCAGAGTCTTTGTCAGCGGTAAGTAACCTCAAAATCTTTAGTCTTAAAATCATTTTTTTCTAGAACAAGAGGAAAATGATTCATTTCCGTTTCCAAGACAAATCAACTCTCCAGGATTGACCTGATTTCTTCTATACTCACCTTATTTAATGTTCTGCAACAAGCTTCCTTTTTACTCACAGATTTTTACTCACTGTGCACCGTCAGTGTCAATAATATGCTTCAACTTCAGGTGAAGCTACAGGTTCACTCACCTCACATTGATTCTGTCTTTTGATGTGAAGTACCCTGTAAATGAAACCGCAGAGGGTCCCACTTCATGGACTGCCACCACACTGAACAGAGAGCATGAGCTCGATGTGATTGTAACCACGTTAAAGGGATCAAGAGGGAAGGAGGTCGTAGACGGTGACACTGACGGAGTATCTTCACTCAAAATGAATCTGACTGTAGTCAATTCTACCAACAATTACACCACGTCCCAGGAGGTAGGGCTGTTCTGTTCTGTCAAACCTACATGTTTAATATTAAAAAATAATAAAATAATATTATTTGTAATTAGTATTTTTGAAGTCAAGGATAATTATGTCATGGGAAAAACATGTTAATGGATTTTTTCCCATTTGTCATGTTCGCAATGATAATTGAAGTACTGAAAAAGAGACAAATCAGACACAGTTTGTGGTGTCTTGCATTTAATTTCTGCTTAATACAAAGTGCTAAAATTGAAGATGTGTTTGTCAGACGGTTTCAGGCTTACCAGAGACCGTGATGGAGAACGTTCTCCTCACTCAGGAAGACTCTCTGAAGAAGAACTCCGGACAGAAGAAGAAGAACAGGGAACGTGGGAAGGTAAACTGATTATGTTACACTTTATAGATGACTAGGTTTGCCCAAAAACAAGACAAACACGAGTATTGTTTCACCTGTGAAATCAACATAAGACATAAAATGCCTCTGGGATTTAACAAGTGTAATTATGTTTCTTTATTGTCTTTGATAATGTAGATGTATATTTCTAAAGGATCATACTAGTATTGCACATTTTAGCTCACCCTTCCTACCGATTTCAATTAATGTTACAAAAATATGAAAATCAAATAACCGACTCTTTTTTATTAACTAAGGTTAAGGTCTTATTGTATGCTAATGCAGATTAGAATAAACCATATTTTGTCCTTTTTTAAGTCATAAGGCCTCCAGGAGTTGAAGCATGTTTCATTTCTTCTTTATCAATTGAAGCATTTGCTCCTCACATAGAGACATTGCATTGTGATTCATAAAAGATGCGCCATCAGCCAATATCAGTGGCTGCCTGGTAGGAAGAACATCACTATAGGCAATGCAATTCATTTAATCCAGCTGATTCACTGGTGCCTCCAAAAATGGCCATCAATGAAATACATTTCTTTTGTAATAAATGGGCTGAAACATGCAAAACCTCTGGTGTGGTCCTGTACAAATAGATCTAAACCATTTGATCACTTTAACACCGAGTGCTCCTGAACATCTCTACGTGAAGGTGTTGCATTAATGTTTGATATTCATTAACGACTTATTCCCCTCTTAAATATCTCCCACAACTTACAGTATCGACTCATAGTTTCATACTTGATCATCAACGTCTGAAGCATGAGAAACCTTTATCTTTTTTTCTCTCCGACTGTGAACCTCTTAACCAGGGCAAAGGAAATAAAGGACGACATAAGAGGCAGAGACAACGCCTGGTAAATGTCCTTAAAGGGGTCTGACTAAACTGGAAAAATTTACCTTTGTCCCAGCTAAACAAAGAGAAAACCGACTAACACCCTGCAAAATTTAAAGCCTCTGACACTGACTAACACGACATTAACAAAACTTTATTTGTGTGGAAATAACAAGCTTTAGTACTAAATGCGTGTTAAAAATATTCATAATAAACTAACTTATAACAAACAAATTAACTAGTTGTTGTACACATGGTGTGGCGAGTAAAACTAAATGCATGCCTTTGTCTAAAGCTCCATGGGCTTCTCATTATATTGATAACAGGTTTGAACGTTTTTGATTAATGGGTTGCTTTGTAATCGCTTGGCATTGTTGTCTCCCAGCCGTTGACACAAATGATTAATTGTGATCTGTAACAGTATCTTCCTGTAATTATTATCACATCTCCTTTATCTAAAGACGAGCGGAGAGGACAGGCAAGACGGGGAGGAGGAAGAGGAGGAAGAGGAGTTTTATGACGGCGAAGAATACAGCTATGAATACGAGGTGGGCAGCTGCTGCAGCGAGTGACTAATTCCCGAACTGTGGGAAACTTCAATTTAAAGTGATGATTGATGACGTGGGGGTTGTTACAGATTTGGAGCATTGTTGTAGTGGCTGCCTTCTTGTTAACAAACCTGTCAAACTTATAATCAAATTGCCTGTTTCTTTTTTTTTAATGTAGCAACATCTCATTTGCGCCCACACTAAAACGCTACATAGTTGATTAATGACACGCCCACTACCTGAATTAATTATTAAGAATAAATGAGTTCATCATCACAGCCCACTGCATCTGCTCTGCACATCATCCGCCAGAGTGTCTGTGTGTTTAAAAGTGATGATGATTTTTTTTTTTCACACACAGGAAGAACTTCACTTAGGTGACCCTTCGGTCTCTGAGGAGAGGAGGAACAACAGACAGGTACATTTTCTTCAAACAGCATCATCTGTGTCCGCCAGGTTGGGTAATGTATGATATGTTCCACCTATTTTTATCACATGCAGCTTGAATACCAAACAGATGAATTCGCTCACCCAGTGGATGAAAAGATGAGCATTAATAATTCTGTAGCCCGGATGAATAACAAAAACTCATTCACCTCTGCAAGACTGTACCCTGATAGAAAGGCAGCAGAGGCAGCTGAGCTCGGCTGTGTGCTGCTCCGCTGTACCTGAAGAAGAGTAATAACATATTTATGCAGTCTGTTTTTGTCTTTGCAGGAGGAACAATTACCCACACACAGTCCCGGCCGGTTAGAAACATCGGGGGAAACCTCCAGTCGTCCTCTAACGTCCTCCCCAGACCAAGACACAGACACTACACTAAATGTATGATGTGAATCTTATTCTAGCAGTTCATACAATTTTATGGAGTCCTGTTCTTAACATTATACATTTTACACATTTTGAATGATTATGGCACAAACACAACCAAGAAACAACAAAACAGCAAAAAAAAAACCCTCATCATAACACACGGATTCACAGTACAGTACAAGAGAGATAAACACAACGAAATAGTGAATAATTGTCAATGCATGCCAAGAAATGCTGAATTTCTGGTGTCCACAGCAGAATCAGTTTACAAGGTCAGTAGATATCCAATGAGTATGACTGAACTGAGGATAAACTGTACAGAGGGGCACATCTGAGTCACTTTACTTTCTTGATATGATCAACAAAGGAACCGCAAATGTCATAAAAATGACAGTATGAGTCAGACGGGGAGTATCAAATCATTAAGCCTCTTCTTAAAACAAGGAGTGAAGTTTGGGTTTTCTCAAAATAGTCATAACCGTACAAAATATTTAAACTTGTTGAGTCACAGAGGGTTTGTTCTTTTGTAGTAGATAATTTGTCTTTCCAACTGCAGCTTTTCAAAATACAAAACAAAACCTTCAGACTGCAGTAATGTTTTCATTCATGGATGGCTTAAATTCACACGTATATGCATATATTTGTATTTTATTTATATCTCAGTCACCCTAAATTTCTGATATCTCTTCCTATAGGTTCTTTTGACTACTGCAGAGCCATTTAATCAACCCATGGATGATATAGAAAAGGTATTGAAGGCAGCTGGTCTGGTTGGTGCTTACAGGAAATTTTTACTTAATATTCTCACATTTCCACGCTCACGTTTCTGTCCTTTACTTTCCAGGATGAAGTGTCACTGCCCACACCTCCGATCGCAACAGAAGAACCAGACAAGGTAGGTTTGGTTTGATTTTAAACTGAATGTTCCCGATGAACCTTGCATGCTGTGGGATGCAAACACTCACACCTAACACAAGGCAGGGATGGAAGTGCTTGAACAATGTGAACACTGGGCTTCACTTTAGAGGAGGCGCTTTGCATCTCATTTCAAAAGCTTCTCTTCTTCCTATTAAGATTTCACCAGTGCAAAAAGGGTGCACATGTTTGAATAAGGCTAATGTGACATATGTGAGATATTCATAAACGTTACCAGAGCATGAGAGAGAGGAGCCTTTTTGTTTTTTTTAGCAGCATGCTTTTTTAGCATGATTTCTCTGAAGCTTGTCTGAATGGGAATGAAGTAGAAACAGCAGCCTGGTCCGACTCCTCGGGCATGATTTACTAGCAAAAAAGTAAAAAACTTCCAGAGAGTGACCTTTAATACTTTCTCTCTCTTTCTTTCTCTCTCTCATTTTTTTTAAACAGGACATCTCTTAATTCCCAAGAGACTGTGACTATAGAGTGTTAAGCATGAATAAGAAAACACACGTGGAGAGTGTGAATAAACTGTGAAGTGTTTTGCTGGTGAGGAGCCCTGAAACCTGACCAACGTTTCATGAGGAGGGACTTCTTTCCACACAGAGACGATGTCACTCACCCAAACCTTACCAAAGTTCATGTATTTTGTTTTTTTTTATTTGTTCATTTTTTTTATTAGAGGTTTGAGAGTAGATTATTTTTTTCTTCACTTTGTTCCATGTAAACGCCAGTGTAGTCTTCACTTTACCTACCTTGACTGCACCTCCTAATTTATTTATTCAGACAAAAGTTTAAAATAAATATCAAATCAGATAAAACACATAGCTTTTTTCCAAACAATTTAAATACATATTATTTCCTTTTGCAAAGTTGTACTGAATTTTTATTTATTGAAACATGGAGAATATCTTGTGTTTTTGCTTCACCAACCATCTGATGGAGTGATACTAAAGATCAAGCACTCTTTTCACTGGTGAAATTCTTCTCTGTTATTCCATTGTTTTGTCTGTTTAACCTCTCTGTGCATGTATCCTGCAGTAAAAAGGTTCAAACTACGTTCTGAGCAAGTCTGTGTCTTCCTTTCTCGCATTTCTTTCCCCATCACACGCATTAAAACACACATATAACATATAACTACAGCTGCGTGATAGGACACATCAAAATGAGCTAAATTTAGATTTTGTGGGGCTTGACAGGTGGCTCAACCCCAAATCAGGGTGAAGAAAAGTGCCCCCTGGCCATCCATGGTAAGTTTCACCTGGTTTTGTATATGTCATATCGATAAGAATAAGAATAAGAATGGCAGTAGTAATCATTTTTATATTTTAGGTTTTCATGCCAGGTGCCCCAGGTGGAAGAAATCGTTTAAAGGAGGCACAAAAAGTAATTTTTTTGTCACTAGATATGACCAGCCTTTAAAAATTAAAACTTCATACATGTAACTCAGTTTGCATCATATAAAATATGAAAATGCAATTTCACGGTCACTTTCTGTGCACCATATATGACTCGGCCCCTTCATCTTGATTTCAGTATCTGTCCTCTGGAGCTCAAGGTTACCACAGCTTGACTGTAAGTCTGTTATCATCAACAAAGATAATGAGTAGTAATCTAAAATAAAGATGGTAACAACTTCTGAATATGTTGTATATGTTGAATATGTATTTGTGTTGCAAAACTTGTTTCTTAGAGGAAGATGCAAGAAAACCCTGCGCTTCAAACACATACCAGGAGGCAGAGGCAAGGAAAGACAGAAAGGGAGGTTTATGCAGAAACACAAGGAGGAAGAGAGGAAGAGGTAGAAGCTGAAGAGGTGGAGGAGTGGGAAATGGAGCAAGAGAAAGGATTAGAGAGGGAGACAGGTCCTGATCCAACGTACGGGGAGGAGGAGGAGAGGAGCGGGGACTACGACTGGGAGACAGAGGAAGACGTTGATGGAGAGAGGGAAGGAGAGGAGGAGGACCTGGAGAGGGAGAGAGAACGGGAGAGGCTGGAGATGGAGAGGGAGAGAGAGGAGCTGGAGAGAGAGAGGCAGGTGGAGCTGGAGCGACAGAAAATGGAGAGGGAGAGGACAGAGCAGGAGGGAGAGAGAGACCTGGAGAAGGAGAGAGAGGAGTGGGAGAGGAGGAGGGCTGAGATGGAGAGAGAGAGAGCGGGGGGCTATGATGAAGAAACTGGACAGCCTTACCCTTATCCTCCAGAGTATTTTTACCTGAAGGTAAGGGCGCAAAGTACAACATGCTCGTCACCATCATTAAATACTCAGAGTGTGTTTATGTCACCAGTTCAATTAAAAATGACACTCATGTGCTGCACATTTCTTATGTGACAGGGACAACCAGGTGAGAGTGGAAAACCAGGACCGAAGGTGATCAAGATGTTTTATTTGATATTTCACAAGATAAAAAGGCAACGATACAATAAAAAATATCTCCTTCAAAGTAAACTGTGCTTATTACTTTGAAGGAGTCTGAGTTATCCACCTTACCAGATACCTGTCATTGATTTTACGGTATGTGGAAGAAATAGTAAAAATATATAAAAACTTTAGAAGAAGAAAAATATTGTTCCCTCATGGGGGAACAATATTTTCATTTACGCTACTGCTGCCCCATTTATTTTTTCAAAGCTGAACCCAACAAACAAAAGTACTCGTGACCAAAAGTATTTAGCCAAAAATTGTTTTTGGTCCTCAGTATGGGAACATAAATTAAGTAGAGAGTCATGAATGTCAAATCCATTCAACTTAATGTGTCCACATACTTTTGGCTATGTAGTAGCTTTGATTCATGCGGTCAAAAATGAGGCTATAAACTACTGTGAAAACATCCTTCATCTATGGACTATATATCCTAAAATATGTGGACACCCACAATCATGAAGTTGATTATACTGATTGTCAGAAATATGTGGACATAAACTAGCATATGGCATAATTACACTGACATCATTAAATTATAGACAGAGTAAAATGCACAAAGAAGTGAATGAGAAAATATGTTTTGTAATTTGCTTTGTTTGACGCTTGCGACTGAAACAAGTCGTTCTGCTGACAGGATTTACTGAGTCACTTATATTGTCCCACTAATTATACTGATTTAAAGGTAAACAGAGCAAGAATGACAAGTCGGCACACAAAATGTGCCACCGGTTTATGAAAATATCATCACCGCTCTCCCCACCTACCCACATTGCATCAGTAAATGACATCAGAGCTCGGAGGAGAACTTCTCTCCCGTCTTGCCTGTCAGTAAAGCCAGTTGACTCCAGGCCTTTGATGTCCCCTCTGCTCTATTTCTGTTTGACTGTGAGACAGTAGATTAAAGCAGACATTAATAATTCCCCTTGTTAAACATGCTGACATGTTTTTTTTTATTTCAAATTCCTCTGTGTTGGCTTATTTTGGCTCAGGAAAAACAACGTGCTGAGGTGCACTTCAACTTTCTAACTGACATGCACTCTTTTTGTCTACACTTTTCAGGGGGAAATTGGTGAAAAAGGACAAAAGGTAAATAAATAAGCCCTCTTTAAGGTTTAGTCTGGGATTTAAGTAAAAGGCTATGACAGTAAAACATTGTGTATTTGTGTGTGTTTTGTGTCTTTAGGGAGAACCAGGCATCGGCCACAGAGGCCCAGAAGGCCAGGCTGGTCCTCCAGGGCAGAAGGTGACATTTCCTTCCTCCCTCAATCTTAAAAAGTAAAAGAGAAAAGAGAAAAAAAATACAAACATCATCTCTTGTTAATAACATCCATTCTGAACCAATTAATCCTCATAGTCTTTTCCATCACGTCGGCTTTGATTGACTTTGCTTCCCATCGTGATTTTAATTTGGGGAATGTAATTGGCGTAGTCGCTCACTGACTCGTTTAAAATTGTGCTTGAGCAAATAAATTGATAAAGGGAAGAATGCCTTTATTTCAAAGCAATTATTCAAAAGTAATTGAAAAGCTGACTAATTACATTACATGAAACGAGTGACCTTTAACTGTGTGTTTGTCTTCCATTTCATTTGGCTCCGTCTCTCCCTCCTCCCTTCCTCTTTTTTTTTGCCTCAGGGTGAACCAGGTGAACCTGGACCTCCAGGTGCGCAGGGCATCCAGGGTATCCGTGGTAACGCAGGCATCCAGGGTTCTCCAGGCCTTCGGGGGGCCCCAGGGGATCCAGGAGAACCAGGCAGAGAGGTAGTTCATTACACAGCAACTTAAAAGTTTCCACTGAGCTAACTCACGCTGTGAGTAGACGCTTTATAATTGAAATGGACAGTGCCGGTTGTCTTATCGGGTTTAAAAGATAAAAAAAGATGTTTTATGTGTTGGTGCAGGGTGATCGAGGTAAAAGGGGAAAGAATGGATCTCCTGGAGCTCCTGGACCTCGAGGAGCACCAGGACTTCATGTAAGTCAATACAGATCATCTAAATGAGAACTACTCAACTCAGGTTGATTTCGAATTGGACATGATATTTATTGATACTTTCTTTTGCTACTACATCCCTCAAATAAAGGGTCCTCCTGGAGAGCCTGGAGTAAAAGGAGAAAAGGTATCAACACTTCATATAGGACATTTGAGTGGATCACTATTAATTTGTGATTAATCTAACATAATATTATAAGAACATATCTGCTGAGGGATGTGTAATATAAGTTTCCTTTTACAACTGTGTTTTGGTCATTTCTAAAAAGCACAGTGTTTCTTATCTTATCCTTCATCAGGGTGACAGTATTCCTGGTGAGCCCGGTGCAAGAGGCTTGGCTGGCTTCACAGGCAGGAGGGTGAGTTGAGTTTATACATCATGTGGTGAACTAGTTTAGTTTAGCTTTAGTTTGAGTCTACCAATTACAACCTCTGGCATACAGTGATTTGTACATTCTTGATGTATTGGTGAATCATGCTGACAATTTCCTCTTTTCAGGGAGAAAAAGGCACTCCAGGTGTTAAAGGGACTCCTGGGCATATAGTAAGCAGCTTTTCAAAACCACTGAAATAAGTATAAAACTTCATTTGAGATCTGTCGAGTTTCATTAAAGCTCACAGGGAGACAATCCTTTTCTCTTACCTTTTCTACAAGGGTCCGAAAGGATTGCGTGGCAGCAAAGGCGAAAAGGTGAGCAGTCATATTATATTAAATAACTCACTAATTAAATTAATCATATCCTGATACTGAAATTTTGTGATATTTGATGCCAAGTGGGAGCCTGTAATTTGAATAAACACAGCTTTGTAATGTATTCAAATTTCTTGCAAATCCCCAAAGGTTAAATTGGGATGTGAGGACACATGTAGCTCTTTTTATCAAGCAACCCCACGTTGAGTCAAAAACATTTCTTACATCATCACATCACTGGTGTGAAACCATGAAACGTCTTGACCTTCTCTGCCTGCACATACTCATTCGTTATTTGCACGCAACTCACATGTGACGGTTGTTTGCGTCAACAGTGAGGTATGAGGTGTGAGTGAAGAGGCCAGCACTGACATTTGACTCCTTTAAAGCTCTAAGATAACAAGGGTCCCATTCATTTTGAAGTGTCCAGGTTGTGTTGAAAGGTATATCAGCTTTCAGTCATTTTTGTCTGTTTCTTATGCACCAGAGAATCACAACTCAGCGACTCCATGATGTGATGGAGTTGTTAAAATGCTGTGAGGAAGTTTTTGCGTTGCAATATAAAGGCAGACATAAAAAGGATAATATGAACCTTTGTTTCTTTGCAGGGTGACCGAGGGCCCCCTGGAGTCAGAGGAGAAAGGGTATGTTGATTTTCACATTTCTTTGTCGGTAAATCATAAAGTATTCAGCCTCTGCACTGATTCATTACAGCCGACTCGGTGCAGAGGAA
Organism: Amniataba percoides; assembly: GCA_037176925.1. Taxonomy (NCBI): domain Eukaryota; kingdom Metazoa; phylum Chordata; class Actinopteri; order Centrarchiformes; family Terapontidae; genus Amniataba; species Amniataba percoides. The sequence continues at coordinate 7,575,694 of JBAJHX010000002.1, read as the reverse complement.
ATTACAGCAGAGCTTCACATGCCGTTTGTTTGCTTCCTACAGGGCAGTGTGCTTCAGATCCAAGGGCCTCGTGGATTTAAGGGCTCCAAAGGAGACCCGGTGAGAACCTCTTGAAGTTGTTATAATTCACCCTGTTGCTGAACAGATTTACATTCGAGTAGAGTAACATGAGGAAAAGACATACAAGTAAATACAACTTTTTTTATCCACTGAAGGGCAAATGCACTCACTCAAAAATCCACACACAATACATAAACAAGGAAAAAAATGACCAAGCTAAAACAAATAAAAGCTATAAGACTATAAAACGACATGTGGAATTAGGAGTAAATGCTTTAATAGATATTTCTAAACATATCTAAAAACACGCTTAAAGTTAACAATGTAAAAGATCTATACTGAGTCTGCGTTTTGTTTCAGGGTGAGCGCGGCCCACCAGGTTTTGATGGTGATAAAGGCGAGAAAGGCGAGGATGGTCCTCCTGGAGTCAAGGTAATAAATCCTGATGAATTTTTTAGAAAAGCAAATAATAATAGTCCTTCCTACAAGTAAATCGGAGCTGTGGTGCACAACAGTGAGCACGCTGAATCCTTTTAAGTCTCAAAAAAGCAATTATTAGCTTGCGTCATTCGTTAATTCATAATAAATGGGGCTGGAAAAGATAATTACAATTATGGAGACTGTTTCAAATTGTTTTTTTCAAAGGGCCTAAAGGGAGATGCAGGAACAAAGGGTGCACTGGGACGCTTTGGAGCACGAGGACCAGTCGGCCAGAAGGTAAGTAACAGTTCATTTTGATATCTGACACAACATTAGTTTAATCATTCAGTGCTTTTATCAGAGTGTGAAATCGTCTTGTTTTCATACAGGGAGATCCAGGAGAGCCAGGACTCAACGGAGTGAAGGTAGAGCTACAATACTGAGATAAACAAACATTCATGTGCAACATTTTACAGCCAAAGTCTTATATTAATGCTAAATCTGAGGGGAATGATATACAGTTGTCCCTGTGATGTGATTCAAGGGTCGCAATGGGGATCATGGAGTGGACGGAGCAAAGGGGGACAAAGGAGATTTAGGACTGCAAGGCCAGAAGGGTAATCAGGTAAGCTGAAAATCAACGTATAGCCGATCACAATTATTTAAATCTTTAAAGATTCACAATATTTTATGTTATTTTGTTTGTTTGTTCGCTTTTTCAGGGTGATCGCGGAGAACCAGGCTTACCAGGAGACAAAGGGGAGAAAGGAGAGAAGGTGGAGCCTGTTATAATTTGTCACAATTATCCTGCTAATATGTTTTCTTCCCACCTCGGCCTCTTGTGGCTGGTTTATTGCATTTCAGGTTCTCTATTTCCAGGATATCACTGTATTATAAGTTTGTTTGTGTAGCCATGAGCCACAAGTGTAACCTGCTGTTACAGGGTTTCAGGGGTTTACCTGGACGCATTGGGAGTCCCGGCCTGGATGGAGAAAAGGTTAGGCTGTCATTGGCACCTGAATACATATGATTGTCAGTAATCTAGATAACTGTGAGAGTACAACATGGTGTCTTTGCAAAACAGGGAGACACGGGGCTCGCTGGCATGCCCGGCATACCTGGGCTGAACGGACTTACGGGGCGCAAGGTGAGCATTCAAGTGTGCGCATATTTCTCTCTCTCTCTTTCACAAACATATCCAAAGTCACTATCTCCATCACTACAGGGGAATAAGGGAGAAGGAGGCGTCAATGGTATTGATGGCGAACCAGGAGTGAAAGGAATAAAGGTCGGTAAATTAACATCAGCATCACTGGCCGCCGCAGGTGTATTTTGTCACTCTTTGTTTTGTTGTCCTCATGCTATTCTTGATCTGTGCAGGGTGCAACAGGTTTCCCGGGTTTTCCAGGGTTTAAAGGGTCAGCAGGGATACCAGGGAGGGATGGAGATGAAGGACCGCCTGGACTCCCGGGACCCAGAGGGGACACAGGGCTGAAGGTGCAGTGGTCCTACTCCCTCGGTGTACTCGGGAAAAATGATAGTGACTCGCGGTTTTTAGGCTGCATTGATACGTGGGCTTGTTATCAATATTACAGAGTGGTTTTCTCATTATATCAAGATATCGAGCTGTTCTCTTGATCATGGCCTCCCTGCGTCATTTTCTCAAGATAATAGATGACTATCGGTCGACTATCTGTATCTGAATGTTATCTTTCTACACAGGAGCTCATCTCTGACTGTCTCATATCCTTATCATACCAATCACATGGTCATTTTTGAAAAAAGTATGATTGTTAAGAGAGAATAACACAGTTGAATTGGAGTTACAAAGTAAATGAACACATTAATGACTCATAATTAAATTTGACAAGAACAGTAAAAGTTGCTGCCTTACAATAATGTGCACCAAAATTATAAGCACCCATGATCATCACAGTAAAGCCGAATGTATGAATCACAACTTTAATGATGTATAACCATCCAAGACCAAGCCTAATTACCTCTGTCTTTAACTGACTAGCACACTGTAGCTACTTCTGAGTTCACTTCACTTTAACTATGCACTATAAAGTATTTTAAGATATTTCTTTAAAAGTGCATTTCTGTCCAAGTTACAAGAGAAGAAGACTGAAAATGTGACAGAGCACAATGAACAGAAGGATGAGCTGAGCTTGATTACAGTCATCACCGTGTCTGTGTCCTGAGCAGAGAGACTGGCAGCGTGTATTGTACACTGCAGCAGAGGCTACAGCAGAGACATGTCCTTAATTAACACACATACGCACACACACACAAGCACACACACAGGTCTATTTCTGTCTGCAGCTTTCAAGTAATATCTTACTCAATTAGCTCCTTTCAGCTACAATTACCAGACTTTCAGTGTTGACAGAGAGTGGCTGCAAACCTCTAATGAGGATATTCCAAGGATGTGGCTAATTGGTCTTTCTTTCATACTGCTTTGGAAGTGAGCAGTGCTGCTGGTTTCTGTTGTGTGGTTTTGTGTGAACGAATCTCAAAACTCTGATTTTTTAACTTTTTTTTTTCTTTTTTTGTCAAACAGGGGGACAGGGGCAGACGGGGCAGGTCGAAGCCGTGTCAGAGGGGAGCGCCCGGGACTCCAGGACTGAGAGGAGAAAGTGTGAGAGTCATACACCAACACACACATTCCTGACCCTCTCTGAGCTGGACTTTGTTTCACTGTCTTCTATAACTCAGTGGGTTTTCTCACTGAGGGGTAAAACTTAGTCATTTTAAGGCAAACATAAAGAAGATGAGGCTCCTGTGAGGCTTTTATACCACCGTTACTCAGGCTGATAAATGCAGCTGCATCATAATGTAATGTTTCTTATTTCTAACATATTTTCCTGCGCATATTTGCTGTGTGGTGTGTTCATTAAACCAGAAACAAACGATTCAAAAAGGCATGTTTGAATAGTTGCATTTAATTGTTTTAGTGTTGGATCTTAATCACATCACACTTTCATCACCATGTTTTTGTGCCAGTTTGTTGATACTTCTGGTGTTTTTGCCAACTTGGAGACATTACGGGCATCAGGAATTCCCCGATAAATACATATCTTTATTATAACTAAAAGGATGACCTGAATGTTTTGTCGCTCGACTGCTTGCATTCATGTGTGACATATATGTGGCATTAATGTGGCTTTCAGATGCTGTCAGTGCTGCGCTCACGTGTTTGTGCCTGTGTTTTTACTAAAGGGTACAGTGGGTCTTGAAGGTGGAAAAGGGGAGAAAGGAGAGCCTGGACTCTCAGTATGTAACACAAAATAACACACACACACATTCATAGTCATATAAAGGAATAACTGAATGAAATTACTTTGAATCTTGTCATTCTCTGCATCAAGGCTGAGGAAGTGAAGGAGATTGTCACCCAGGAGGTGGTAGAAAAGTGCGGTAAGATCACGTGTGTGTGCGTGTGTGTGTGTTTGTGTGTGTAGGCTGAAGGTGTCATGTTACTTGTACATTTTGAGCCCTCGACGTGCGCTTGTACTTTTTCTGTGAATTTATCCGAGAGTGAATAAACATGTGCCTCTAGACAGGCCTACATGTTGGGTCAGTGTGTGTGTGTGTGTGTGTGTGAGGTTGTTTGTTGTAGAGCTCCCGTGGCAGCGGCATGGCACCCGTGTGTGTTGTGCCATCTGTTATGTTCTCTCAGAGGAACACACACCATGGTGCCAGCAAGCAGCAGAGCCATTCACAAACACGAGACTGCCATTAAGTGGGACGCCTCACCGAGGATCCACCACACACACTCACAAGGCGCTTAGCGGATAATTCGGCGTATTGTCAAACTTCCCGCAATAAACAGGCGACATTTTCACATGTCACAGTAGGAAAAGCAGGTGTAGATTCTGCAGTAGCGTTTGAAATTCTCATCTCAAAAGCATCTTAAGCAAACTGTGCCGTCTTTGGAAATGTGTATTCACGGCTTTCTGCTCTCTTTTCTGGAGAGGTAGCCCTGTTTTTGAAAAGCGCCACACAAACAAAGTTTTACTTACTTACTTTTACCACCACGACAACTGCGCTTTTAGTCCAGCGTACTTTCTTTTGATGTTTGTCGTGTTTGAATACAAGAATATATTTTATAGCCAAGTATCACAAATCACTGTTTGCATCAAGCGGCTGTACAATCTGCAGAGCACACAACACAATCTTTCCTTTAAACCCTCAACGTGGCCATGGAAAAACGACAAAAAAGACACTTTACAGAAAAGTATTACAGTTTCAATTCATCTCCAGCAGGCATTCCTCACGATTTTCATCAAGCATGTATGTATTTATTCATTACATTACGTTATGGATATGAGTTGTAAGGCTGTTCATTTCCTGCTATGTACATGATCACTTGACAGTTTAAAATCATTATTGAATGGGCTCAGATTGATGGCTGATTCATTTATTCAAACATTTCCACTAAAAGTATGTTTACATATAGTACAAGATTAAAAACATCATTATTTTTGGGTGTTCATGTGTGTAAGTGTTTTTATGTGTATCGTGTATGGCAGGACTGGAATACAAGTTCATGGTAAAGTCTGTGGATCCAGACGGAACAACGTCAGCGACTGAAAAGAAAAATGTGCCCGACGATGTGGCGGCATCCGTCGATCATGAGGACGGGATTAAAGAAGGTGGTGGGGAAGCGGAGGAGGAAGAATATGGAGGCAAAGTGGGCGAAATGACCAGTCCTGCTCCCACGATCCTCGAGGACAAAGAGATCCTAACGAACCACACTGGTAGTGATAATTATTTCAATATAACACATCAACACCAGTGAGTGTTTACTGTTGGACTGCTGTCAAAGCCCACAGGCCAAACACACAGATGCCTGGGATATCGTAATATTCTAAATTACTCAGTTGTCCGCGCAACAAATTTATAGAGTGTGACCAAGTGTGTGTCATAGCTAAATGGGTACATATGTCATATTTATGTGTAACAGCTGTGATGAAGGCAGTTGAGTTAGTTTAGATTTTGGAGACTTTCCCACAATAATATTAAGGATCAAGATCAAGAAAATATTGGGACACTATTATGACCGATATCGTTGCCTTTATATCATCTATCCAGACACCTCAGAGCGTATCATCATGCTTTTATCCTGACAGTTTTTCAAAGTTGGGAAAAGCATTTTTATACACCTCTTTATAATCAGTTGATGAAAACATTTTTCTCTGTTAGGTTGATTGTTGTCACATTAAAATGAACATTTGAGTTCGGCAAATTGTAAATATGCTGTGCCAAATATCACCTTACCACAATTTTGTCTATTCAGTTCCAGCGGGTGAACTCTGTTGTATGTTTTACCCCCTCTACCTCCCCACATGTCCTGTCTTATTTCTTATTTTATAAAAAGCTCCTTGGCTAACAGCACACCACCGTTCAGCTCCTGGAGTGCTGCTGTTACTGACACCATCAGCATCAGGACGAGAGAGCGAACCAGAAAGTTAAACAAAAGGGTCAACATGTACCAAGAAATCACATGATATTTCATGAAGCTCATTAGCGACTACAGCCCCCGGGCGAGAATCACTCTCTGCATCCCAATTTATTTTAATTCTTGCTCCAGGTAAACACCAGCAGAGAACTAATCAGAGAGCGAGCCTGTCATTGCCCATAGTCAATGTCGCCATGTTTATTCATAAATTACAATCATTAGATGCAAGAGAGTGACATTTAGCTCATTCTGTGTGCAAAATAATGAATGTGCACACACACACACTGGGCCACAGTTCAACATTTGCACTTTCATGTGGAGACTTTGAAAGAATGAAATTAAAATTGCCACTTGTACCAGCATCTGCACTGCATTGAACTCAAAGACGTTGCAGGACATTCACGCAGGTGTACGACGCAGCCATTGTAACCTGACATTTCTCACTCTTACTTTTACAATAAGTTCATGCCAATGCAGTTTGCTGCTGCAGCTCCATTATGCGTTAAATGTTTTTGTAAGGTTTAATGAAAGGATTAGTTCCCCTCAAAGAGAGCTCCCTTAAAGTGCAAAGTGTCTTCTGACTGCATCTTGCTGTAAATGGGCATTTCCTTGACGTGAATGTCTGAACTGAGTGTTTGTTATTTGTGATTTTGTTTGATCAGATCAGATGAAAAGAGATCAACAAAGCAAATCTGATAGAACAAAGAACCAGTTAACTAGCTGCTATGTAGCCATAAACATGTTCTCTGTAGTTCTTTCTGTGACTTTTTAATGATATATTTGGATTTCCCCCTTTCATCCCAGGTGAATTGTGTAATTGTGTAACCATAATTAAGGACCATAAAATAAGTCTGCAGTGTTGCTGTTTTGCACACAGAGATCAAAAAGATTGCGCACTTCATGTTGCTCAGCGTTGTCCACTCTCAGCTGGATTTAAGATGAGTCAAAACACCACTGACCATTAAGTGTTTGTCCAGTCAAAGTGCTTCCTTCAACCTGTAAAACTTTTCCTTGATATTGTTTTCCTTCAGATTCTCCCGAGGGAGAGGCTGCGAAGTGGGGCCAGAGGAAGAAAAGAAGGGTATTTGGCACAAACACTGCTGGTGAGTGGCCAAGACGACTGATTTCCTTTTAATCTTTCTGCAGCTTTTTTTCTCTTGTTTACTCCTTCCTCTGTCTGTTTCTTTGTAATTTCATAATCCATGAGCAATGAGTTGCTTGACACTGTTAAACGCACAAGGTGGCGGAGAATGATAAAACCAAAACTTAATCCGCGGACGTCATGGCAGCCTGTGCTAGATTTCATGAGGCGATTCACAAACAAAAATATGCAGTGAAACATTAGATGTGTGAAGTGTATTGAAGGATGTGCTGACCAAACTTTGTGTGCGTAAGTCAGGGAAGATAATAACACATTGATAGCACCCAGCAGCTCAGTTTGTAGTTACTCATCCATATTAATTAAGGAGTAGTCTGACATTATGGGAACTTTTCTTAATTGCTGTCTGGCTGAAAGTTAGGTCTTTAGCCTTGCATATCACAAAGGTTTTATGGTTCTTATAAACTCTACAACTGTCTCACATGTCATATTTTACATAACACAACATTTTTTCATTTTTTGCAGCATATCCAACACCCAAAATTTGAAGCCATGGCACCTGTAACCTTTGACGTTTTTATTTCAATCCCCTTTTCCCCTCACATGCAGTTCCAGCGTCAGACCGCTGCCTGGAGCCGATGTCCGAGGGGGCCTGTTCAGAATATGTTCTGCTCTGGTACTTCCACCCTCGCTCAGGGGAGTGCAGGCCGTTTGTGTACGGGGGCTGCGGAGGCAACGGAAACCGATTCTCCTCAAGACAAGAGTGCCAGAGTTTGTGTGGGATGGAGAGGAGCGGTACGGGGTACCAAGCAGACTACACATGAAATATATCATAACAACTAGTCAGAGAAGTAAGACTTTTTTCTTTTCAATTCATTTTTCTTGTACAGTATGAATGGGGGGAGGCTGTAGATGCAAACATGGTCATTGACCTTAATCATAGTGATAAAAAACATTTTGATGCTTTCACGAGTATCCAAAAAACATGGAGATTATACTATCAGCCATAAACAAGCAAATACTTTTTGTACATTATTGTGTAAAATGTGATACTTTTGTGTTTTCTACTGAATTTATTCTTGTATTTTTTTTATTGTTTCTTGATTATCTTAAGGAGAAAGCGCTGCACATCAAAATGTGAATGTTAAAAATGTGTTAATGTCATAAGTGTTTATGTGTACTCCTGAAATAGAGTTTGAATGTCAAGAGTGATGAGTGTTCACACTACTGAAATATTAAATCCGTCTTCACTTTTGTGATCTGTCTTTGTCGTGCTCGCCTGTTCTCTCAAGTCTCTTTATATAACGCCAAGTCACCTTTCTTATGTTTTCGTCAATTGCCCTGCATCCTGTGTGAAAAATAAGACGCCGGTAGCTGATTGCCTGCTGCCACCTCCACCACTACATATGTTGCTTTAGCAGGGGGTGTTATGGGTCAGGCTGAGAGCCAGATGAGGGGCCAACAGGGGCCCAGGGAGGGAGGTCATGCGGGGACTGTTTCAGAGGACTCTCCATCAGACCGTCGCAGCAGTAGCAGGGGATTCCTGCGTGGGTGTTGATGTGGGGGCAGCACACATTCAAGTTTTTTTTTTTTTTCTGGCAATGTGACACAGGAAAAATACACGACACAACTTAAATTCTCAGGTTGCCATTGGTTGATATTTTTCAAAAGGATACTGCTGTGTTTTTCAGCTCGTTTAAACACTGTTTTTATTTTCTTCCTCATCTTCAGTGCACCATGCTGCACCAGCTCCACCACCAGGTTTCTTAAACGGTAGCTACTTCCTGTAGAATGCAGTTAGTATTTAAGGCATTTCCATTTACCTCAGTGTGGCGGATGAGTCTTTCACCAACAAGCCTGCAGAGGCTTCCCTCATATTAGTCACGATTCTGCACTGTAATGTACTCCCACATGCTAAGATGCTTCATAGATCTGCAAGATGTGGTAACACAGTCCACAGTGACCGGCTGTTCTCGCAGGGCCACACCCCCTGCCAACCACAACTAGTCAACACCTTTAACGGATGACACGCTGCAAAGACATATCCAACTTATTTTAGCTTTCAAGCACGTCTGTTTCTTTCCCTAAAATAGATGCCTGAAATGATTCCTGCTGTTTCTAAAGAAATAGACATTAATAATTTTTTTAGATGGTTTCTTTCTCTCTTAGTGTTTCTCACTGAAACACACTGCATGTATCCTTCAGCTCCAACATTTGTGTATGATTTTAAATTGTGCTTTAACTATAATCATGTTTGCTTTCTAGTGGTTGATACCAGCTGTTGATAATCACTGACGCTCGCTACCATCAGGATGTAAATGATTTCATCTGCCTCGTTATTTATTTATTTATTCATTTGGTTTATTTACAGAAAAAAATATCATAAAAGACATTGCATGTATTTAAAGACACATACGTACATGTAGGTACACTTATTCAGAATTCAAAGTAAGCAATACATTTCATAAAGATAATGAGGGGCAGAAAAGCCACTATGAAGTAAAACTGCGCATATAAACTCACTCCGAGGACTCCACAGGATACCTTTCCCTGTTTGGAAAAAAACATCATTAGTCATTATTTCTTAAAAGTGTAGCAACACCCACACAGTCCTGGTTAGAGTTTTCAAATTTGGAGTGTTGAACTTTGGTGAACAAAGATACACTATATAATCATTTTCAAAGTAAACAAACTTTAAATAGTGAGAAGAGCAAAGACAAAGACACAGATACAAAAATGTGTCATGTGAAACAACCAGAAGTGCACTATTGCAGCATTTTGTGTTCATGTGGGACAATAACATCCTGAAATCCACAAGTGAGTATTCAATTTCCATTATTTCCACAGAAAGATGTGAAAATGTACTTGAAAAAAGATATGGCTCATCACCAGGATTAAAAATGTGCAGTTAGTATACCTTCACACCTAAGCAAAGCCAAATGCCTTAATGGAGAACAACAGATGTGTCAGTCTGCTCATCCTATTTCAAGTGACTAACAACAACGTAATCCAGCATGATAATGAAAGTGTGATTTTTCCATTGAAGAAGAGAAGAGAAAGCAAGCAATTCCATTTCAGAGATCAATTGCAGAGCGGAGGCAAGAGTGGGAGGACGTCTTATTGCAGCATGTCACAGACTGTGATTACTCCAGCTGTGAGGACTTCATGAGGAATCATTTTAATCCTACGATGAAGTTGCTCATTAAAGCTTGACCCAGCAGCCTTTGATCCTCTGGTTCCTTCCATGCTCCCTCTCCATTCTGACATGGTAATGTACATCTCTGCAGGTGGCCCCCGCGGTGTGTGTGTTGCATGTACACTCAAAGTTTTAATTAAACCACAGTGTCCTCCAGATCTCAGATATCAGTCGTCTTTTCAAATTAAATAAGCATATGCGCAGCATGTGAATCACACATACAGGGTCCTGTTATCAAAGACATGTGTGTGATGTAACCTGAAATCTGGTGGCACGAACTCTTTAAACAACTTTAACTTGTGTCACAATGTATTCAGTATATATTTCAGAATTTGAAATTTGTAACCAAAAACTATTTGGACCAAAATCCATTTATTGTCAACTTTTCAAATGGAAATTTTCTTTTAAGAATGGAGAGATTTAAGATTATTGGGGATTGCTATAAAACTGGGCCAACGAAACCAACGATGATTTGATTGCCATATTACCTGCCAGCCACTTTATTTATTAACTCATGCTTCTAATTTGTGTTTGCAAATAAGGGTGAACAGGTATAAAAGAGGAGACCTTTCCTTAACACCTTGCCATCCACTGTGTGTGCAGATCTGAGCAGGAATACATGGCTGAAGTGAGCTTTGCAGCCTCAACTAATCATACAGGAGGGTTATAAACATCACAGCACAGTGAATAATGAATTGAAATAGAGTTATAAACCAAATCCTGTACGTTATGATTAACTTTAGTGTGGCTGAAAAGTAAATAGTGAGAGTCTTCTGTTTTATATTTTAAGTGTTTTAATTTTAAGGCAGCAGAATGGAGGAGCTGTCCGTGGTGCTGAATGAGAGCTCTCCGTTGTTGTGAATGGGAACTGTACAATGGTGCTCAATGGGATCTGTCTGTGCTCTTTTTTGCCATTAAAAAACAAGTTTATTAAGTGTTCATTTATGGGGCACTACAGTATAAAAACATCATTAAGAAAGTTTTGGGCTGCAAAATTAAAAAAAAAAAAAATCTGTGGTCGTGACGCCTCATGTTCACCGACAGGAGGTCACATTAAGCAACCTTTTTTTTCTTTCTTTTATTTACCACTACATCACCGCATCCCGACCAATGGGGTGCCTCACAGCGCCCCAAAATGCCGACGGGATGACGTCGCTGCGTGCGTAGCGCTGCAGTTTGATGGCTCCTACTAAATGCGCGCCGGGAATGGACGGGAGACGCACTGCTGGACGGACGGAGCGCCGCTCACCTCCGCGCACTTTATCAGGATTTCTCATCGCATTTCTACTTGCGAGGGGTTATTTTTTTGTTTTGTTTTTGTTTTTCCCCTTTTTGCAGAGATACTTGTCGGTTGACCTCTTTTACTGCCTCCTACTTTATTGCGGGACGCGAGTGGTGAGTTAAAGTGCGGCAAAACTGTTCAGACCCAGCTGCTTTAAAAAAAACCAAAACATTCAAAAATTTTCTTGTTGCGAGTTTTAAAAGACTTTTCAAGAAGACACAAGGCGAAATTGATCTGAACTATCGATCTTAAAACTAAATTTAAGAGTCCTAAAACACGATTTATAATAAGACATTATGATTCTAAGGACGAATAATAGTATAGATAGTGAGGAGGGGACTATTTTGTCTCTATTTAACTGTAAATGAAGCACTTTAGTTGACAGTGATGAAAAGATATATCATGTGGGAGCACTGCTGAAACTATTACATCTTATTTTAACATCCATTCACTGTCAAACACTTTATTTTGTCTATTAGTGGACAGAAAAAAGAGGTCATGCAGTCCTGACTGTTGTCCCCTCTCTCTCCACCTGTGCTGCTCCCACAGGACCCAGCATGCCGTCCTCCCTGAAGACCCTGCTGCTGCTCTCGGTCCTGTGCACGCCGACCTCCAGCCTGTGCCTCCGCCTGTTCCCGACCCGCTCAAACCTCCTGTGCGACGACCAGGTGGCGGTCCGGGTCCGGGGGGACGAGGATGATCCGGGTTACCCCCCCGTGGACGGCTGGGGCTCTCTGCTGCAGTCCGCCGAGTATCTCACCTCCTCCTCCTCCTCTTCTTCCTCCTCTGCCGAGTCCAGCCGGGAAAAAAGGACTTCAAGCCCCGCAAACTATCGCTTCATGAGCCGGACCAAGCTCAGGGGCCAGATGCTTCGCAACAGCAGCAAAGGGGACCGGAGGAGCAGGCTGACCCTGTCCCTGGACGTCCCCACCAACATCATGAACGTCCTCTTCGACGTCGCCAAGGCTAAAAACCTGCGCGCCAAGGCGGCCGAAAATGCGCGTCTGCTGGCTCAGATCGGACGCAGGAAGTGAGGCAGCAGGACAACTTCAGACTGGACTGACAGCCATGACCAGTGTTGGCCTCCTCGTTACTCAGATGTAATGAATTACTTCACATTCACTCCACAAGTAATGGTACTGGTTTGTTTCACTGGGGAAAGGCACCGTCTCTCCCCTCACATCACAGAGAAAAGAAACTGTTCTGATTTTATTTTAGCTGTACTCATGATAAAGGTTATTATAGACAAGGAAATATGTGAAGTAATGAAACTATTTGGCAAAAGTTGGATAATGATTATTGAATTTTTGATAATAAATAATAAATCTGCTCAAGACGTTCTCTCTCAAATTCACTCTGAAGGTTTACTTGCAGCGTTAAAGCCGTGCCTCTGAGATGAGAGTAATCCACCTGTTTCTTATGCACATCAGTATGTGTGCCTCTGTAACTGAGAAAGAATAAAGTCAAGAGCAATAAGGACGATGTTATTTTACTGGAATCGCGCTGATTGATTACTTCAGGCAAGAGAACAGGACACATATTTGGCATTAGAAACAGGTGAGGTTGTCTCACACTTTGGCAGAACAGAAGATTTTGAGAGTTTTTTTCTTTGATGATGGACGTGGGTTGCAGTAAAGCAGGACTGCTTTCACAAAAGACGAGACTTAGATTTTCCTTCTCAGTAAAATGAATGTTTAATGTGGTTTGTTTGCCCCAAAGTCATCAAATTTTAAATCATGGACACTTGTGAAGCAGCTGTGATTATCAAGTCTTACATCTCCCACAAAAAGCCAATGAAATGTTTTGTTATTCTATTGCATAATCATAATGTTAGATTTGATTTTTTTTCTTTTGCTGGATCATTTATTTATCTGTTGGGAGGTTTCCTGTTCAGAAGTATGCATGGGAGCCTGTGATGATCCCAGATTCTAGTGTGAAACATCAACACTGGCAAAAACAAAAGAATAATAATAATAAAAAAATAATAATTAAACACTGACATTGAAAAACTGTAAAAACCACCTGCAAGATCATGAAATACAGTAAAATGCAAATGCATGGGAATGTATGTGTTCATCAGATGTCTGTTATTTTTATACTCAAAATAAAGGATTATTTTTCCTCAAATAAAGCAGATGTAACAAACTACATTTGCCTTTTTTATGAACAGCATGTCTTACAAAGAGACTCATAAAATATTCCCATAATCAATCATTCTTTTACTGCCTTACTATTCCTAAAGCTAACAATACAGAAGATTGTTCAGTATTACTGGTCAGAAGGAGACACCAGTCTATATGCTGTCCATTAAATAACAAGAAATTACAGAATGAAAAGTTTGTGTATTAATGATAAAAAGCAAAAATTTTTTATCAAATATCATGCTTAGTCTACCATTTGTGAAGACAAATATCTAATATATTTTCACAAAAGGCATTAAAAGGCTCTTAAAGGGCTCTCTCATCATCATCGTGCATTCATTTGAATATAGTTAGTGTAATATAGGTAGTTTAAATGTCACCAACCAAAAGCAATTTAATTTTGATGAATAAGAAGATTGTTTATTCGACCAAACTGATCACTTCATGGATTTTAAAGCTGGAGTTCAAGTAGTTCACCTGTCTGAGACGAGACTCAAGACACAGAGCGATGTTGACATCTAGTGGCCATTTTACGTACAAACACCCTAAGTTGTGAGTCACTCTGCTGATCTGCTGTGGAAATGTCACTGAAGGTCCTTCTCAGACTTTTCCTCCATGAGACTGATTAACCAACAAGGCAGAGAAAACAACTCTTCAGCGGCCCCAAACTACACTCATTTATATGTTCATTGTGCAGATTAAAGGACTTTCAAGTACTGAAACAAAACATAAAATAGATTTTTCTTTACATTTAAAGCTCTATTGTTTCTTATATAAATACTGTACAATTTATGACTACAAAGCAAATAATTAAACAAAACAATTACATATTGTATAGCTGAATAATGCATTTTTCTTTATATAATTGTTTAAAAGACCAAATTATACATTCTTTCAAAGTAAGGTAAAACTTTCATGCAGATTTGTGTTTGGCAGTGGTGATATTAAAAAACAATATTTATTTTAAAGGAAAGTATATATTTATATATTACATTGATTTAGCTGGCATAGATCTGTTGTTAATACCAAAATAATTAGAGAAGCACTTGTTAGGAAGGAGGAGGAGTTTATTTTTGAAAAAAACATGGGGATTGTTGAGATGTAAACAATTTACAATCACCAGGTCTTATACTGTGACAGAAACTCCTCATAATCATAGATATCACCGTTCAAATGTAATAGCTGACTGACCAGCACAATATTATTTTGGCACCAGTACTGAGTGTTCATTGTTGTCAGCAGCGCACCCTGCAGGCCATGACGCCGAAGCGCGCTGACGTCAGTTCCGTTGACGTGGACGTTTCAAGCCGGAAGTGAGTTTTCATTTTGGCTACGTGGAAGTAGCTCCTCTGATGTCTGCGGCACCGAGCTTCTTCTGCTCTTAACCAGCCAACTTTACTCGGACACAATGATCAAAAAGTTCGACAAGAAGGACGAGGAGTCTGGTAAGACCGGAAAGTTATTTATTTAGCGTCTGAACAAATGTCTGCGCTGGTAAGATGGTGGAGGCTAACGCGGAGCTAGCCTGTTAGCTAACCTTACTTTACTGTGACTCCCAGGTTCATTTATATATTTGTAGCAGGTGTTTGATGTTTTTTTTTGAACAGTTGATTTGCAGCTGCATTAAAACTACTTTTATTCTTTGCAGAAGCTCAGTATTGACAATAAAAGGTGTAGCGTGTCAGTTCCTTGCGTTGGTATATCTCGTTAAATTCATAATTCAACATAAAGGAGAGGCATTTCTCCTCTATGTATGGGTTTTCTCTTATAGCTCTGTATTGCTTTGTATATCACATATATCGAGCATGAGGTTGTGTGTGTTGTGTATGGAGGTCAGTGAAGTTGCAGGATGATGGTTTTAATTGCACAGATGTTTGACTTTGCTGTTGTTTTTTCATATTGTAGGAAGTGGGTCAAACCCTTTCCAGCATCTGGAGAAGAGTGCTGTGTTGCAAGAGGTAAAATCGACACTTCATATTGCTTAAAACGTAATTTGCACTCCTGTGACACCTAGGCTATGAGCCAAGGAAATAAACAAGCGATTAGTTTCATTGTAGATTTACCTGTACATTAATCAATTAGTTGTTTGGTGGATCAGAAAATGGTGAAAAATGTTGATAAGTGTTTCTCAGTGTCCAAGGCGATGTTCAGATGTCTTGCTTTGTCCATAACACGATATTCAGTGACCTGTCATTAAAGACACCAGAAAAAAAAAGATCAAAATAGTTGATAATTAATTTAATAGCTAAATCTTTGCAGTTCTGGAAACAACAACTCCACACCTGAACTGAAATAAGGTGTCCGTTCTTGTTCACAGGCTCGTATCTTCAACGAGACACCTATCAACCCGAGAAGATGCCTCCACATCCTCACCAAGATTATCTACCTCCTCAACCAGGTAAAGAGGTGTTTAAAAAACGTAGAGTGTTCGTGTGTTCAGTTGTTGTCTGTCCACCAAGCTTATCATCCTAACACACTCTCTCTCTCTGTTGTCTTTGTTCATTTTTTCAGGGAGAGCACTTTGGGACCACAGAGGCCACGGAGGCCTTCTTCGCAATGACAAGGCTGTTTCAGTCTAATGATGTAAGAAATCAGCCTTTCATTCATTCATTACGTTATGAGTTAGACACTCAAGTAGCTGCTTTGCAGAAGTCTGTGTAGGGTTATGTAATATGAAAATATCCCACATCCTGACGTATGTAGTATCTTAACCAGATAACAATGCATCAGGATCGAGCACATTTCTATAAATTCAGTGATTAAATAGGTTATGTAAAATGAATATTATCGGAGGTATTTTCTCCTTTCATTTATGCTGTCTTCTCTTGCAGCAAACCCTGAGGAGGATGTGCTACCTGACCATCAAAGAGATGGCCAACATCTCTGAGGATGTCATCATTGTCACTAGCAGGTTTGTACCATGAAGTTAAATGTCTGAGTATGAAAATATGCAAATAGTTAGGACCTCTCAAGCAGTTCACAGTTTGTTCACAGTTTGTTTACATGAGTCCTTTTAAAGCAACTATTACCACCACTATTACCACAAGTTTTGAAATTTAGTAAATGGACAATTTCTGTTTGAAATTCAAATTTATCACAGGAGAACAACTCTTTGTAAACGTCATATAATGTCATATAAATGTTGTATCTTTGATTATTCTTGTGTGGTACAGCCTGACCAAAGACATGACAGGGAAGGAAGATGTATACCGAGGACCTGCTATCAGAGCCCTCTGCAGGATCACTGATGTGAGTTCACTCTCAATTTGTTATTCCTGTTCTCCACCGTCTCCTTCTTGACCTTGTCATCTCATGCATGAAGGAAAACATCCTGTATATATTATTTCATCATTTGTTGAATGTTTCCCTGTTTTCCACAGACCACCATGCTGCAGGCCATTGAGAGATACATGAAGCAAGCAATTGTTGACAAGGTGCCCAGTGTGTCCAGTTCAGCTCTGGTCTCTTCACTGGTAAGAAAATGGCTCTGGTTTATATCGCATTAATAAATCCAGAAGAATGTTTTTGTGTATGTTTTTTTTAATATTTTATTATCCTGATATTTTGCCTGCATAAGAAAGATAAAGTTGTGTTATTGTATTATTACTATTTATTAAATCCTTTCTGTTTGTCTGTTCAGCACATGGTGAAGATGAGCTACGATGTGGTGAAGCGTTGGGTGAATGAGGCCCAGGAAGCTGCCTCCAGTGACAACATCATGGTCCAGGTGGGTACTACTGACGAACTTGTGTTACATGTGTTGCATATGAAGAGGTGTGGTTGTGCTGGATTTTTATGTAGGCACACTACAAGAACAGATAAGATGAATATGTTTTGATGCAGTTTAATCTCAAAGCTGTCTGTCTGTGTGTGTCCCGTCTTCCAGTACCACGCCCTGGGCCTGTTGTATCACCTCAGGAAGAATGACCGACTTGCTGTCACCAAGATGCTCAACAAGTTCACCAAGTCTGGTCTCAAGTCTCCTTTCGCCTACTGCATGCTCATCAGGATCGCCAGCAAACTGCTGGACGAGACCGAGGGCGGGTGAGTTGACCTGCTGTGATCTGAAACTTTAGTAGAGACGCACAGAAGGATGGATACTTTCACATTACGAGCTCTTTCCATTCATGATGTCCAAGATAGTTTTTATGTCTTTGTGTTTTCAGTCATGACAGCCCCTTGTTCGACTTCATCGAGAGCTGCCTGAGGAACAAGAACGAGATGGTGGTGTACGAGGCTGCCTCTGCCATCGTCCATATGCCCAACTGTACTGCCAGGGAGCTGGCCCCCGCTGTGTCTGGTGAGTAGTTTTACTCACAGATCATTCATTTTTCATTTTCATGTGTACAGCTTTACGGAACAACAATGATGTGACGTTCCAGTTAGATTGTGAAGTGAGCCATCTTCATCATATTGTCTGCTCATGAGTCTCATTGTGAACGTATTTGTTTTCCTGCAGTGCTGCAGCTCTTCTGCAGCTCTCCCAAAGCAGCCCTGAGATACGCTGCAGTCAGGACCCTCAACAAGGTACAGATTCGCTTTTCACCCGTGCTTCACATGGCTGGTTGTATTCTAGAAGCAAACATCATATTAATTAGTTAAAGGTTTAGTCAGAAATGACCCACTACGTATTAGGTAGTATAAAGGTTTTTGGTGTCAGTATTTCTTTGCTTTGACAACGCAGTGTTACTTAGATGTATGCTAAAAACTTAATGAGTGACACTGACATTTCCCATGTGTCCACCAGGTGGCCATGAAGCATCCATCGGCCGTGACTGCATGCAACTTGGACCTGGAGAACCTGATCACCGACTCGAACCGCAGCATCGCCACACTGGCCATCACCACCCTGCTCAAGACCGGCAGTGAGAGCAGCGTGGACCGACTCATGAAACAGATCTCCTCATTTGTCTCTGAAATTTCGGATGAGTTCAAGGTCACACGCTTTTGTTTTAGTTTAGTTTTTATCCCGTACTTGAAAATAGAAGTTGCTGAGATATCTTCAAAACCTGTTAGATGTAATCTGTCCACACTCTGACCTCCACAGAGAAAGATTAGGAAAAATAGATTTCTTTTCCACAGATGAACAATTTATCTAGCTTGAAATCAGAAAAGCCATCAAATACAATTTTGGAAATGAAGGCCAGGATTTCTGCTTCTGTGGCCACAAAAGATTAATTTCCAATATGAGACTCACAGCGCCGCCTCCCATGTTTTTTAAATCCCATTATTTTTGTTCTGTTTTCTGTTTGCCCTAATCTGCCCCCGATGCTTGTTTCCTCCAGGTGGTGGTGGTGCAGGCCATCAGCGCTCTGTGCCAGAAGTATCCCAGGAAGCACAGCGTCATGATGAACTTCTTGTCCAACATGCTCAGAGACGATGTAAGTGATCATTAACAGACCGCCAGCCAGCTTGTCACACTTTGGTCTTTTCCTTATGGGTGGGGCTGCCTTAGAGAGATAAGTGTTGTCACTGCATTTAGCATTATGTATTTTCCAGTTACAATGTTTAATACTCAGATTACTGGTTTGTCTGGTTTATATATGCAGTATCTGTGAGACACCCAATAGACAAGACATGTCTTCTAACAACAAATGATCAAGTATTCAACAATTTTCATACAAAATGAGCGGTCAGAAAGATAAGTGAAAGCAAGGATGGATGATTCATTGCATGTCCATCGTACGACTGTTCATGTGCAGGTTGATAATAATGAATATCTTTCGTCCTCTGATTAATACAAGTTTGTTAAAACCTACAAAGTGTATCATACTCTAAGTTGAACTCAGGACTTGCACTGACTGCCTCTCTCACCCGTGCAGGGCGGCTTTGAGTACAAGCGGGCCATCGTGGACTGCATCATCAGCATCATCGAGGAGAACCCGGAGAGCAAAGAGACGGGCTTGGCCCACCTGTGTGAGTTCATCGAGGACTGCGAGCACACCGTGCTGGCCACCAAGATCCTACACCTGCTGGGCAAAGAGGGCCCGCGCACGCCCCAGCCCTCCAAGTACATCCGCTTCATCTTCAACCGAGTGGTACTGGAGAGCGAGGCTGTTCGCGCAGGTGAGAGGGAGCGGGATGCTGCGTGAATCTCTCTCTCTATACCGCAGCCACGTCCAAGTGTCTTTTCTCAGCACGAGTAGTTACGTGCATTTGTTTTCACCAGCTGAAAAATTTGTTTCTTCTTCCACCCTCAGCCGCCGTCAGCGCTTTGGCTAAATTTGGAGCTCAGAATGACGACCTGCTGCCGAGCGTCTTGGTTCTCATGCAGAGGTACTCTTACTTTCATTTGCTTGTTTTTCTTCTCCTGTGAAGGTAACACAGATTTGATTATTAGTGATATTGTGAGGCTGCTTCAGTGTAAATTGTGCAGTTTTATAACACTTACTGTGAGTGTTTGACTGAATAACTGAATATCTGAGTACGACGTTAACACCTGCCTGCTCTTGTAGGTGCATGATGGACAGTGATGATGAAGTGCGCGACAGAGCTACTTTCTACATGAACGTGCTACAGCAGAAGCAGAAGGCCCTGAATGCTGCCTACATCTTTAATGGTGAAGACACACACACATACACACATATATTCACAGCGATTTTGATGAGTGGATGTGTTTTTTTTGTTCACATCGTCTGCTGGTCATAAATGGACACTCATCGGGTGATGTCAAATATGTCAAGAGATGTCAACCTTCTGTGTGTTGCTCTCAGGTCTGTCGGTGTCCATCCCCGGCCTGGAGAAGTCCCTCCATCAGTACACGTTGGAGCCCTCGGAGAAACCTTTCGACATGAAGTCTGTCCCTCTGGCCACCACTCCCATCACAGAACAGAAAACAGGTACGACCACATGATGTGCACACAGCTTTGTTTGATTTTTATTCTCAGCTATCATTGTCAGGAGTCAGAAAATTTGTCTCATTAATATCTTTTGTTTCTTCCCAGAAATCGCCCCTGTTGCCACCAGCAAATTGCCAGAAAAGTTGGCCCCGTCACGCCAAGATATTTATCAGGGTAAGATTTTAAACAGTATCTGTCCATCATCAGATGCAGCATCATCATTCACCCGCTTACTCTGGCCCGATATAATTTAGGAAATCGCAGCCTTTGTTCTTGTTATAATCTGTGTCTGCTTTTTGTCCCTCTGACAGAACAACTGGCGGCCATCCCAGAGTTCCAGGGTCTCGGCCCGCTCTTCAAGTCTTCGGAGCCGGTGCAGCTGACAGAGGCTGAGACAGAATACGTGGTGCGCTGCGTCAAACACACCTTCGCCAGGCACATGGTGTTCCAGTTCGACTGCACAAACACTCTGAACGACCAGCTTCTGCAGAAGGTACCACCTGAGAGGAGATTTAATTTCATGATCTCTTTTTCCTTTGAATGTGAAAAGAAAAGTGATCCAAGAGAGGGTGCAGATTCCACAAGAGACATAAGATTCATTTGAGCATTTCAAACACGGCAGTAGTCGAACTAAAACGTGAGGAACACATTTGATCTGAACGTATCTCGTGGCTCTTTGCGTCAGGTCGTAGTGCAGATGGAGCCCTCGGAGGCCTACGAGGTGGTCAACTACATCCCGGCTCCCAGCCTCCCCTACAGTCAGCCCGGCTCCTGCTACACTCTGATCCGCCTGCCCGATGACGACCCCACCGCTGGTAGGAACAACAGGATGTTATTCATTCATTCTCATGAGACAGTAAAAAGAGTCAATTACTTTTGAGCAACAAGTTGTGGGAGGGTGTTAAAGTGCATCGACGGCATATAAGAAACTTGTGTTCAGATGCATTCCATCTCTCTGCAGTGTCTTGTACGTTCAGTTGTACCATGAAGTACCTGGTCAGAGACTGCGACCCCAACACAGGAGAGCCTGACGACGACGGATACGACGACGAATACGTGGTACGTAATCGTGAACAGTGAGCTTTTTGTGTTTCGTAAATTATCGCTGTATTTTTTTCCCTCTTTATTTATCTTTTCTTCTTGTTCTCCTCCGCCCTGCTCCTGTCCAGCTGGAGGATCTGGAGGTGACGGTTGCCGACCACATTCAGAAGGTCTTGAAACCAAACTTCGGTGCAGCGTGGGAAGAAGTGGGAGATGAATTTGAGAAAGAGGAGACGTTTGCCCTGGCGTCTGTACGGACTCTGGACGGTACGCAGAAGTCTAGGCTGGAATCAGTAACACACGTAGAAATACTTATTGATGCAATTTTTCTTATAGCTGAATTGTCAGCATTCATTAATACTTCACACACGGGGAAAGTTTCATTACTTTTTTGTATGTGTTTTTGTAGATAAATGCCTCTGTACAAAATATGCTAAGCACTGTCATTTTTGGTTTATGCAATAGCTGACACCCGGTGTTATGTGACTAATCTGTGGCTTTCTTGTACAGAGGCGGTGGGTAACATCATCAGCTTCCTGGGAATGCAGCCATGTGAGCGCTCAGACAAAGTTCCCGAAAACAAGAACTCACATGTCCTCTTCCTCGCTGGTGGGTGTTGGATGTCAGGATGGTTTTGGTCACTATTTGGTCTTTTTTTTTAAAAAATGTTTTTGAGAAAAAATTTGCCTTCCTGCAAGAGAAAGTTTTCTCATATAACTTTGAAATGTTTTTGGAATAAGAGGGATGTCATCAATTCCCTGCAGAGTTGTTTTAAGAACATTTTTCTCATTTACAGACCATTTCGGTTGAGCATGACGCTGTTAAAACAGACACTTTCTCCACAGTGTACATGAAAATATGTTCTTGATTGACGTCAGGTGAATGAAGGATCTGATCTGATTGGCTCTCCCTCCCTTTAGGTGTGTTTCGAGGAGGTCACGATGTGCTGGTCCGCGCTCGCCTGGCACTGGCCGACGGCGTCACCATGCAGGTGACGGTTCGCAGCAGCGAAGAGACGGTCGTCGACGTCATCCTGGCCTCCGTGGGCTGAAGCGCTCGCGGTGCAGCTTCGTGCCAACGCAGCCACAAGACCTTTTATCTACACGACAAACTGTCCCAGACGTCACTAAGTTCTTTTCCACTGCTCTAAAATTAAATGTATATGGATTATTACGCTGACACCATCCAACTTAAAAAACAACTTATGTGTTTTATTATTTCTAATGTATGAACGCAGAACTGTTTCACTTTCTTTGTACTGTCTGCTCGTTCTCATGTTTTCTGTGCAAATCTTCAATAAATTCTGACTCTCAAAGTACATCAGGTTTCATCTATTCAACACTTTATGACATTTTTTTTTTTTTACAAAACTAGTTTTATTTGAAGAAAAGTTGACATTTAGTTTTTTCATTGACATCAAGAGAAACGTAGAAAATCATATCAAAAGTCATTCAGAGTGCAGCTGATTGCAGGACTCAACAAAAGACAGAATCAAAACAGTGTCCCGCAGAGCAGTTCAATCACACAACCCAACAACAAAATATCATGCTTCTTCAGAGGGCTCATAAATTAACACTTGTCACTGTCAGATTAGTCAGTCATTTGCGTACAATTAATCATGTTTCTAGCTCATATTTGATGTATGTTGAAGCCAGTCATTTTAAGAGGTCGATGCTGGTAATTTAGTCCCAATAATTTGTGATTCAATCTCAAATTGAAGATGCACTTTCCTGGTCACAGACATCAGGAAAGATCATTGATCTCTTTGACGTCTTGCAACAGTAGCAAACGTGGTTCTGATTTGCGGTTCAGAAAGAGTGAATGAAATTGAAATATGCGTTGAGGAAGCCGGTGGGATCTTCCAGCTGAGGGTAGTGACTGATGTGTTCGTCCAAAATGGTGACGGTGGACCTCTGGACCAGCTGCCTGCAGGAACAATAAACATGTTTGGAGAGACACATAATCATTGCTGAGGGCAAAAGAGGAAACATTGGAAATTATGTCAAAATGCTGCAAATATCTCAGGTGGCTTAGAGGTTAATGCTGCTGACCATGACTCTGAATTTTCTGGGTTCAAATCCTGGTGAAGGACTTATTGCACGTCTTAACTTTAAATGCTAAATTAGACCTTTGCATTTCATACAATATCTTATTGTGGTGAATATAAACTATATTTAAGCAGAGATGTCAGTAAAACACATATTTTGTATTTATTTTCAATCAGCCAGTGGGTAGAAAACACGGTCGCTCTTGGAACAATAAACGTTTGAAATAAAGGAGAGACACATAAACGTGGCCGGGGGTAAAAGAGGAAACATTAGAGATGATGTCAAACTGTTGCTAATATTTCTAGTGGCTTAGAGGTTAAGGCTGCTGACCTTAAGCCATAATGTTTTGGGTTCAAATCCTGGTGGAGGACTTATAGTATGCCTTTACTTTAAATGTCAAATTCGGACTTTGCATTTCACACAATGCAGCTAAAGCTATCTTACTGTGGTGGATATACACTATATTTATGCAGAGATGTCAATAAAACACATATTTAGTATTTTTCAGTTATTATTTTCAATCAGACAGAGGGTAGAAAACATGGTCGCATTTGGAACAATAAATGTTTGAAATAAAGGATTTGAAACATTAGAAATGATGTTGACATAATGTAAGCAATTCTGGTAGTTTAGAGGTTAAGGCTGCTGACTTTGAACCACATTGTTCTGGATTCAAATCCTGCTCAAGGATTTATGGCACTTCTTTACTTTAAATGCCAAATTAGGACTTTGCATTTGATTGGATTTACACTCCACAAAAGTAAATATCTCTGGTGGCTTAGAGGTTAAGGCTGCTGACTATGAACCACCACATTCTTAGTTCAAATCCCACTGGAGGACTTGTTGCACATCATAAGTATTTTTCAGCATTATTTTCACAGTCAGGCTTGTTTTCTGAATGATCTCTCAGACTAAGTTGATCCTCTCATTGCAATTCCACCATAGTGTAGTGGAAACGTCAGTGGTACAAAGCTCCAAAGATTGCAGGTTCAAATCCACCCGAAACCTTTTTCACTTTGTGCTTGTGAATGCTTGTTGCTGCATTCAAATGTAAAGAACGAAGTTAACCTGAGTGGGGAAAATGATGGCTTAGTGGCAAGGTGTGAGACTCTCACACCTGAAGTTGGCAGTTCAAAGCTCACTGCGGAGTGAGACAGAAACAAATGAACGAACGAGATTCCAAAATGTAAAACTAACGAAAGATGGTGAAAAAACTGGGCTTGGAGCCAGTAACGAACGAGATTCCCAAGTCTGTGACAGAGCAAAGAAAGATGGTGAGATGATGCAAGAGAGATTCCCGAATGAGTGAGCCAAGGACAGTGGGTACAGTGCAGAGGGAGCTGCACAGAGGGAAAAGTGGAGTAAGAAAGGGACAATGTCTTAAATTTTTTTTTTTTTTTTTAAGCAAATTTAAGCGTTTTTTTGCAAAATTTTCAACTTGGCTTGCAGCAGGCTTTGATCCCTCAACCTTCAGGATACGAGCCCCTTGACTTCACCACTACGCCATCTCCTCCTTCACATTCAACAATTGGTTTAAGATCTATTTGAAAGAGAGGAGATAAGAGGTTGCAAATAATAAAAAAAAAAAAAAAAAATTCAGAATAATTACAATAACATAATGGCAGAATCTCTGTATATACATACGAGGAGATAAGAGGTGGCAAATAAAAAAAAATTAAATAAATTTTAAAATAAATTCAGAATAATTACAATCACATAATGGTAGAATCTCTGTATGTACAGAATGTGCGTAAGGCCCAGAGTCTGTTTTACTACGACTCTTTTCATTCACAGTAGGAACTCTTCGGCTCAGATCACAGACAACAGCAGAAAATAAGAAAAGAAGATCACTGTCATTTGTCCTAACTCACATTCAGAGATTGAGCTGAGCGGAGGCCGGGAGATGAGTGTATTACAGATAATCTGAACAGGGTTTAAGAATCAGAGGCGGGGTCACTCACTGGTAAAGACGGATGAACTGGGGATGGGGGTTGACCGGGTCCAGGGGTCCGTAGATCATGTGCACTGTGAAAGACAAGGACGGACCAAAGAGGGCCAGAGAGGAAAAGATGGAGGGAGGACACAGAGGAACGAATGACGACGCCTCCAGTTAAATATCATAATGTTAAACTTGGTCAAATATGGGAGGATGTAAAGGAATGAATGTCTAAAACGCAAAAACACTAAACAAAGTCTTAAGGATGAATCCTTTTGGAACCACGAATATATGACATTTCATGAAAATCCACGAGGTCCACCATGTGTGGAGACATTTCAGTCTGTTTCAGAATAAAGACAGCAGTGGCGATATATCTTACAGGATGCCATACTTCCTTTCATCCTTTCACATTTACATACTGATACTATGATTTAGAAGAACCGGCTCAGAGATCCTTTTGCTTCGTTTACTATGAAGTCTGTGTCAGTGGCACACACACATCCCTGCCCCCCCCAGGCTCCGATCACAGATGGACTATGAGGCTTCTCCTCGCAGACTAAGCAGCTTAGAGTCAGCAGCTCTCTAGCCGAGGCCGGCAGGTTAATACACCTTAAGGAAGTGCCCGGCCCGCACAAGAGAAGCTTCCACCCTCTGATTTATGAAAAGTAACAGGCACATCACGACGTCTGATGCAACTGTGCAACTCACGTGGGACGAAGGTGGAAGTGAGCGCGCCCACCCACCGCTCTCTGTGTTTTAATCTCTGGTTGATGTACTGCAGAATACTGAGAAAGAGGGAGAGAGAGAAAAATCAGTAACGAGCGAGCAGAGATGAGCAGCAGCAGAGATAGTTTAAACATGCAGCAAACACACACCTGTCCAAAACTAAGTTGCCGTCATTGTAGCGCAAACCCGTCCACATGTCCCAGAACTCGGCGTCCGTGGGCTGCGTGTACGGGCCAAACACGTCTCCAATCCTACAGTCAACAGGAAACAAAACTCAGAATGAAAAATATACTGATGCATTTACATACAGGAAGGAAGATGAACTTCACAACTCAGGTTCTCTCACCCCTTCTGGAAGATGATGTAGTTGGTGAGACGTGTCAGAACTGGAGCCAGAAAACTTGAGTCCTTCAGAAGCTGAAAGACGGGAAAATAAAATGTCAAACAGCTTCACAAATTCCAGTTCAATCTCATGAGTGTTTTAAAACCTTGAAAAAAAATGCTGTATGTTACATAATTCCACGGGAGCTGAAACGTGGGATGGAGAGAACAGAAGGGTGACTCACCGTCTGCAGCAGCCGTGGGTAATGTGTTTCTGGGAATAGTCCTGTTGGAAACACAAGTGTCAGCACTGACTGCGACTTCAACAACAGAGCAATCAGAGCCGGGTGCAGTTGGAGCGCTAATTCAAATATTACTATGTAGAGCTGCAACTAATGACTCCCAGAAGTACAAGAAGTCTGACTGTACTGTCCCAACTCAGGTAAAAAAAAAAACAGATTTTAAACGATATTAGAGAGATAAAAGCAGAAAACCGTCAAAATTTAGAAGAAAATGTTTTGGATTGTTGCTCAAAAAATTACCACACACATATATATATATACATACATATACACATTTTTACATACAGTCTAGAT
>JBAJHX010000002.1:7526392-7548422 GCA_037176925.1 Amniataba percoides | reverse complement strand
CGTGTGTGTGTGTGTGTGTATATATATATATATATATATATATATATATATATATATATAAACCACATAAAAGTATCCTGTCCAGTACACTGACAGTCTGTTATAGTCTGATGTGCAATAAAAATCACTTTAAATGCAATAGTTCTTTTGGAAATGGAGAATAAACTTTAAGACAGATTTATTCTTTTTCTACCTCACTGATAACAGAATAGAAAATCCCTGCAGAAAAGCTGTGATCTACAACATGGACAGAGAAAACTTCACTGTACCTCCATTGGAAAGACACAGGCTGTTGAAGTTCAGGTGACCTGAGCGGTTTTGGTCACTCCTGGTCAGAGAGGAGAGAGGGGGCTGTTAGCACTTCATCAGTTCCTCGTATTTATTTGTAATGAATAAATACGGTGAAACCCACACTGACCTGTAGAGCAGCTCCAGGGCCACAGTGTCTCCGTAGTCGTGGGACACCACATTCACTCGCTGGTTGCTCAGACCCAAGTGAGCCACGAGTGCCTCCACCACGCTGGCCTGCTCGAAGATGGAGTACCTGTGGGGCCGCTTGGAGGGCGAGCGGAGGAGGAAACGAGTTGTGAGCGAGTGAAGACACGCAGCATCACAGAAACATGAAAATAAAGAGACAGGACACACATGCACACTTAAATTGACACAAATTTGACTTACTGGCTTGTCACTGAAGCCGAAGCCCAAGAAGTCGAGTGCAATGACTCGATGAAAGCGCTGGGTGAGAGGCTCCCAGATCTGAGTGGAGAGAAACGCACAAAGTTGTTATTTTATGGTTTGTTCCAAAACAAAAAAAGACGTTTCTTTTTAATCTATGAGTTGATAAGCTGCTGAGCTTGTGCACCTTGTTCCAGTCGTAGCTGGAGGTGGGGAAGCCGTGGAGCAGGATGATGACATCGGAGCTTCCCAAAGCACCATAGGAATCTGGTGTTGCAAGAAAAATATGTGTATTAAAACACGAGGCGAAGGACAATGAAGTGATAGTGTGCATATCTGTTTGTTCAGCGTGTGTGCTGAAAAAAAAAAAAGAAAATCCTACATCCTTACAACAGCAAGTTTGACAGCAGGATCATTTGTGTTAATTATGAATGTTTGCATCTCCATCTGTCTCCTGTCAGTTTCATAGCTGCTGCATTGAAATCAATAAATAATCACTGTATGTAGTAAGTCACACATCATCTGAGTTCATCTAGTTTACCGCAGCAATATAATCCCAAAACAGATTTTGCTGTGATTTAATTGCTACAAAATGATCAAAATGATCACAAGCAAACTACTTTTAAAATGATTGTTTTCTGGAAAGGGCTCAGATTGATCAGGCCTTTAATGGCTATATATATATAATGATATGTGTGTGAACGGATAAGGTAAGGTAAGAGAGCTGGGACGATGTATGATAACGTCTCATTCAACGTTTCGATGACCTGTCAATGAATCAATCAGCCTAAGTGGCAATAAATAATGGAGAAATTTGTTTTTTTTCTCTTGTTTTATATCACTGTAAACTGAATATCTGTGATGGATGAAGAGTGAGGAGCACCTCTGTAGAAGATGTCCCGGCCCCTGAAGTGGAAAACCTCGCCGGCACTGTGCCAATTCTGCAGGGCGGGGGACAGCTGCGGGGGCGGGATGTGCAGGTAGACGGCCACCAGCGGGATGCAGATCAGACCCACGTGGATCCACCACTCTCTCATCCTCAGCATCGGGGGGGTCTCATTCCTGCACCTGAAGGGGAGGGGGGCAAAATCAATAAAAAGATCCAGGTTAGGGTGGGGGTGGGGGGGGGGGTCAAAATCAATAACAAGGTCCAGGTTGGGGTGGGTGGTGGGGGGGGGGCAAAATCAATAACAAGATCCAGGTTGGGGGGGGACAATAACAAGATCCAGGTTGAGGTGGGGGGGTGGGGTGCAAAATCAATAACAAGATACAGGTTGAGGTGGGTGCAAAATCAATAACAAGATCCAGGTTGGGGTGGGGGGACAATAACAAGTTCCTGGTTCGGGGGGGTACAAAGTCAATAACAAGATCCAGGTCGGGGTGGGGGGGTGAGACCGTGCATGCACAGAGACACACAGCAATGCAGTATTATTATTATTATTATTGTTATCGTTATGATTATAATAAAGTATATTCCAGTCCTCAGCACCTGTGGGGGCTTCCTGACAGGAAACAGATGAGCTCAAATGCGCATTAAAAGGTTAAGTTAGCTAAACATGCCCCATTTCAAGGGACAGACGAAAGAAAAAAAATAACAGCTCAAACACTCCGCCACGCTGATAATACTCTCTTTCAGGGTTTATTTTGAGAGGCTCACGCTGAATGAGGGCGCAGTACTCACAGAAATGTCACGTCCTGTCACTTGCAGACCTTCGGCCGCTGTCTGAGCTCCATGACTGCAGAGACACATTCCTGCGGGGCGGAAGAGAGAGGGGGATAGAAGGAAAAAAAGCGAAGACATCTCACTCTCTCTTATTCTCCCTCTCCGAATATTTATCGAAATTTATGATCAATACAAGAAGTGAGTTATATTTTTTAAAAAATCAGTTTTTCTAGAGAACGCAGATACGCCAGAAGCGGACTTTGTTTGGATTGCAGTCGCTCGCCAAGAAGATGAAACCGAGTGAGGCATCTTAATAATACGCAATCTTGGTTTACGTCGGTTTACGTCGGTTTACGTGGCTGCAGGTGGAGACGCGTAGAGAAGTCTACTGCCCTCTGCTGGTGTGGATGTGCAACGACATACAGGCAGACACATTACTTAGATTTAAATGATTGTTAAATGATTATACAATTAGCAGATAATCAGAAAATTAATAGGTAATATAGTTTTTAATTATTATTTATAATATATCATTTGCATGTTAGTCTTCATATGATTTTCAATTACTTTTATCTGCATATGTGCATGTTTCTATATAAAAACAAGTTTATTTACTTGTGACTGTCCAATTACATATTTTTCGGACCATAAGGCACGCCGGATTATAAGGCACACTGTTAATGAGATATCAATGAAGG
Organism: Amniataba percoides; assembly: GCA_037176925.1. Classification (NCBI taxonomy): domain Eukaryota; kingdom Metazoa; phylum Chordata; class Actinopteri; order Centrarchiformes; family Terapontidae; genus Amniataba; species Amniataba percoides. The sequence goes on along the minus strand of JBAJHX010000002.1, from coordinate 7,545,386 downwards.
GTCTATTTTCATGCATAAGGTGCACCGGACTATAAGGCGCATTAAGCACATTAAGTATCACTCCACAAGGTTCCTGACTATGGAGGCCGTAATGCACCAATAATCCACTAAGCAGCACGGTTTCGTAGCTTACCAAAGCCGTACTAAAACATTTTGACAAATTTTTGAGCGCTGTCATATTATCCAGTTTAACCACCGCAGTATTTTACTTCTATTTGCATTATGTTTTATCTTTTCATATTTAATTTTATATTATACATTCAACTGTTATATTTTGAACTTTTGCACTGTTTCATATCTTATGTCTTTGGTTGTCCTTTTCCCTGATTTTCTTTATGCATATTTATGAGCATTACTGGAGAGAACCTGACATTTAAGGATTTCATTTCCACCGAGTGTTGCACATTGAAAGCATTTGAATCTTGAACCTATTCTAAGCCAAACTGTATGCTGAAATAAGTATGAAGTGTGTTGCAGCAGGAACCAGAAGTCACTGAATTTTCCATTTTACAGGTCTCGTTAATGAAAGAGGACATCCTCTCCACTAAACTGTGAGAGAGCTTTTAAGCAATTAGCAAACTTATCTTCAGTCTTCTTTAAGAGAAGATAAAATCTGTGTGCTTTAGGTTTGACGAAACAAGCAATTTCAAGATGTCGTCTAGGGGAGAACATGATTTTTCACTAATATCAACAATGACTTATAGACCAAACAGTTGAAATGAAAATATTCAGTTTACACCTGCAGCACTTACAGTAGGATGATGAAAGTCTGGCCCTGCATTTTGCAAACATACTGATATAGAATTTATCTGATTTAAATATGTATTGATAAATATACATATATGTATATAAAAATATATTAATTCAGTTTCATAAATATCAGAAATTATTTGCAGTCTGGACGTAAAAGGGGACAAGATATTGTTACATTTGTTCATATACGAGAAAAACACACTAAAAACAAAAAAAAATGTTGAATAGTTGATGTGGAAAATGTTAAATTAGTTCCTCTGGTTTTCAGTTCTTTACCCAGTTCACCTACTCACCATAAGAAACAATAAGACACTGCAGCTATTGCATATTTGTTTCTACAGGCTTTTCAGAATTTGGTATTACTTAAAACATATTACTGGCTTCTCTGTACACTCAAAACAGATTCTCTGCATGATGAACGACAGAATCTGAAGCGTCCACATCTGAATGCATCTGAACGACTCCATGAACACTGCACGGTAAATGAAAAACGTGGCCCTGCAGTTAGGCTAAATACATTTTTTATTTTTAAAAACCATACACATTACTCGACAAGTTTCAAATGTAAATCCAATCACGATATCCATTTAAAATGCTCAAGATAAACAGACATGAAGTACTTTTATTTCCAAATGTTAAAAGATAAAAAAATAATAATCCATAAAACAGATGGAAAAAACATTCATTCCCATTACAGGAAGAAGCTACAGAACAAACTCCTCATGTGGATTCCGCTTTTCTTTTCGATTTCTCACTTTGTATGCAATCCTAGCTGCTATTCTGTCATCTGTAAAACAAGGAAAACAAATTATTTCCTCAGAGAACGCTGTGATATAACACCTCCTCCTCCTTTCCCCGTCCAAGGCCGCTCAGGTGAAGGCGGCCAGAAGGCTGCAGGAAGAATCTGCAGCCTGCTGCCCGACCGTCCCGCGGGCCGGACAAGCACCGTCCCAAACATTGAATTAAGTGTGGTAATACACAAACTAAAAGAGGCCTGTTCTCTTTCACACCATTTGCACCCTGAGATGAATATTCCAGAACAACACACATTTTTAGTGGCCAAAACCCTCCCCATATAACGTGATTGGTGTCAAATCATCCAAAATTGGTTTAGTACGATGAAAGGTATCATCAGTATCATAAAAATACAAAGGTACATTTTCTTAGTATGATTTGTATCAAAATTCTTTTACCCCAAGGAACGCTATGAAATAAAGTACCCTGTGCAGATAGATACCAGTGTATGCCTAGTCTTTATTCTTGAAAAATGCACATGTCCAATTCTTTTAGCGTTTCCAGTACATCAGGTGTCAAAAATATTTTACAAACAAATCAAATGCAGCAACATTTACTCATGGTGAAAGGAGTCTTATGGACAGGGTTAAAGGGAAAAAAGAAAAAAAAAAGAAAAAAAAAGCCTTTTCCCCCCTGTTTTTTTATTTTTTTAAAACGTCAACAAACCAGAACTCGGAGGAGTAAAATTAAGTTTTTTCCTAAGGCGTGATCTTAGAGATTGAATGACGTATGAAAATAATTCACTTGCTTTTTTGACCAAGATAATGTTTTTACTATCTAAATACACAAAGTCTGAAGTTAAAAGGTTCTTTCTTTCTCCTTTTAAATTAAATACTTTTTCTATGCCTGAGTAAACAAATGTCAATATTGTACATTGGCGGGGGAGGGGGGGGTCTAACATTTTGCTGAGAAAAAACTAAATGCACCAATCTGTTTTTAATATTTAAATGATGTGCAGGGTCCATATTCATCAAGCATCCAGAGAGGGAAAACCAGTCAGAATTGACCCGGGATTATCAGAACGAGGCTTATTTGGTCCTACTCTGAGCTGTAGGAGTAACAGATACCTGCAGGCGGCAAATGATGGAATAAAGCATCGTCTAAATCGTTATAGTAGCCAAGGCACATTCACGTTTAGTCTCTATGAACCTCTTAGTGAAAAATAAATAGGCGCACTGGCCGAGTAGCTCGCTTGTTTAAACTCAAGTGGTCGTGATAAGAAGATGATGGACTCTTTAGTGCTTTTAATGAGTTTTGGCAAAAACAAAATTTTTAGCCCAAACGCGCACAAGTCAGCTCATTGTACACCCACGAGTGAAGCCATTTTCTTTTTCCCCTCCCCGCATGACGTAATCTGAATCAGCCTCTCTTGAATGTAACTAATAACTACTACAAGAAGACGTTTCCGTTTTACAGTCCAAAGTGTTGCAAAAACCACAACAACAAAAAAAAAAATCTAAAAAGGAGATCTTCTACTTCCTGCCGACGGCGACCGCAGGAGGCTTCGTGAGGACCTCATGTCCGACTCCGAGGTAAGACTTTGTTTCCTAGTCCAACTTTCAGCATGACTCTAGGCGTCATCCTGAGATGTTTGCTAAATACGGGCCCCAGATGTATTCTCAACTCCCTTTAATGAGTGAACCTTTCAACATGTGGAAATCCTTGAACACAACATAATGAATGAAAAGAGTATCCAGAACTCCAGAAGGTTTTGTGCACATGAAAACTATCGAAGAAATGGAAGAAGTAAATATTTATAGCAATGTTAGTGGACAGAGGCCGTATAATCGTCTCTCCCGTCCCGTCGCCTGTGAAAACTCCTCGCCCCCGTGGACCTCTTTTTCTATACAAGCCTTAGTGTTTATCGGTTTGGCTAGAAGGTTCTACATTTATCTACAAATATATAACAAATAAAACTTGCAGGCAAAAATAGTTAAGTTTCAATAGAAACACCCTTTTTTTCCTGAAAATACAGCAGTATCTGAAATAATCCTCTCATTCATTTTTTATTCTGTCCCAGTTTTCTGCATCATACATCAGGAAGCTCTTTTGCCTACAAACAGAAAAAAAGTATCTACAAACTTTGTAAACAGACCTGCTTTTTTCCAAAAACATAAATAACTCAAAATATTAACAGCCAATGGAGCAGAAATAAGTTTTGAATGAGCAAGGGCCAAAGAGATAAATATACAACACCATTCAGATAAAAGAGAAGCTAAAGGTTCTTTCATAATTCTTACAGACGATCTTCAAGCCAGGAGGCGGACCTCCCCTTCTCAGTTAAAATAATAATAAAAATAATATAATAATAATAACAATAGAATAATAACAACAGGTCACTTTCAATCTGAGTTTATAATCACCCCTTGTTTACCGAGAAAAACAAAAGTTACCAAGGAGGGAGGGGTGGAGACAGAGTCCTTGTGTTTCAGTGGGGGATTAATAAGAACCAAAAATAAAAGAAGACCAAAGCATCCACACCAAACCGTACATTCCTCTGAATGTTTGCTGTTCTTTTAGTCCAGCCCGAGCCGAGCTCACACAAGACTCCGCTCTCCTTCTCGCCCTCCGTCTCTCCTCTCCAAGTGTCCGTCCGTCCGTTTGTTCCTCGTCCGAGATGAGCTCCTTGGTGGCGGGCAGAAAAAAAAAGCGGTGGTGACGTGTGGAGGCGGGGTCAGATCAAAGGGAGGTCTCCAGGCTGTGTAGGGGGCTCCCCGGGGCCGAGGGGGTTCCTGATTTGGGGCCCTCCGGGAGGAGGTGGTTACTGCTCTCCACAGCGTTATTGTTCTGGTTTGGGGAGGGAGAGACCGGCGTGGTGGGGGGAGCGGTGGTGTTGGTGGTGGCGGGCGTCGGGGAGGGGGAGGGCGGCGTGGGCGTGGCGTTGCGGGGGCTGGCGGAGTTGCGTTTGGTGGGAGCGTCGTCCTCTGCGTCGGTGTCGTCTATGAGGGGAATATGAGGCTCAGAGTCCTCTATCCGAAATTCGGGGTGGGTCATGAAGTTGTGGATCGATGTTCGCGACTCGGGCTTCTCCAGCCCCTCATAGAGGGAGATGGAGCTGCGGAATGCATTCACCACCCGGATCTGGAGGGAGGGAGAGGGGACAGGGGGGACGGGAAAGGCCGACATTTAGTCACATTCAGCAATGACTCACGTGCATTTTGCATTTGAACACCCGGTTGAACACCACAGATTAAAAAAAAACGGGGGCGCAGATTTTATTGGGTCAATATTAGGTGAGTTTTAGGGGCAAAAAATGATCAGTGATCAGCGACGAGGGGGAAACTCTCAGAGACACGTGCAGGTGTGCAGTTATGTCACATCGTAGATTTACAACAGGAGTCCTTACCCATCATCTAGACTAAAATCACCACGGGGGTTCACACTAGATGAGCTCAATTCACTTCTGTTTCGCCTGTTTATGTCCACTTTTTAATTTATTCTACAATTCATGAAAATACAAATGTCTCCTCAAGCTAATGTCTACAAGAAAAAGTACGAGCTCGACTTGATGTAATTAAAAAAAAAAAAAAGCCAGTTTAGATTTAAGTGTTTATTAAAATAACTTTGGTTCTGAGAGATAGAAATCCTCTGTTGGAGACAAACTGATCTTCGACACTGTGCTTGTAGAAAAACTATTCTTGTAGTCATGTAGTACAAGAATGCGCCAATGTTTTGGGGAAAGGGTACAAACCAGTGTCAAACCTGATGCAATAAACAGTGTGGGTTTAATTTTTTTTTTTTTTGTGAGTACAGTAGTAGTATTTCACAAAACACTTGGTAGAAGCCCGTGTCTGATTAATCAAAATGCAAAAAAAAGAAAAAAAGAGAAAACCAAGAGACAAGAGGAATGTTGTTCTTTAGAGAAGAACACATCCAAAGAGAAAAAAAGGACAGAGGCTGGACGAGAGTTTACTGTTGTTGGACATGCTTAGGAGAGAGACAGAGAGAGAGAGAGAGAGAGAGAGAGAGAGTAAGAAAGAGAGAGAGACAGTAAGAGAAAGAGACAGAGAGAGAGACAGATGAAGGAAGAAAGACAGACAGAAACGGGTGGTCAGTCATAGCTTATGTTTGTGGAGTCAAAACAAAAAAAAAAGCTGCGGCAGCCAAGCATGTCTACAAGCTGGTATACATGTCAAAAACAGCACAAAGAGAAAAAACTCACAAACGAGACCAGAGACTTTTGAACCCATGCAGAGCGCGGCGCTACCTTGTGTTCAATGGTAGTAAACCTTTGAGTATAGCCCATGACACATTTCACAGAATCTAAAGGAGAATATGTGGGGAGTCAGTTGGATTCATTCTTTTTTCGGGTCATTTTGGCAACACGTTTCCAGGTGGACACATTCTGCCAACAAACAAATATTCACACAGGAAAAAAAAAAAAAAGACTTTTTCCAGGGCACCTGAAAGGAAAAAGTTAAGTGTTTAGAGGCGAAGCACCCACTGGCCCATAAATGTCGCATCTGAGAGATTCCCACCTGAGGCAGAGACCTAAACGTTACAATAGCATTGCATACTTTCTTAATAAGCCAGAAGGGAAAAAACAGACAACAACATAACGGTATCTGGGAAAGTCCCACGTTTACATTCAAGAGTCATTTATTCCATTAAGCTGTTTTTTTCGTGACATCTGTAAGACATTTAAAATGCGCTGCCCGTCAGCCTGGGAAGATCTGAAAGAGAGAAAAAAAAAAGAAAAGAGAAGAGAGAGTTGTCGTCCAGAGCCACACAGTTCCTGCAAGGGTACGGTGGAGAGGGAGGGGCCTTTGGAAAAGTACCGCCAACAAATCTGTGCACGGAACAAATCCACGCGGGGGTTCCTCTGAGCCGAGCGGCGTGATGCGAAGGCAGCAGGGCCGTTCGAAACTACGCGCGGCCTCGCATCCACACACACCCACAAAATGTGCCATCATCGAGTGCAGCTGTTTGCCCGCTATAGGGTGCTATCAGAGCCCCTCTGCCACCCCCACCCCCACCTTTCATCTCGCAGCAAACTCTCACAGCTGGAGAAGGAAAAGGTCATTATTTCACCACTGACTGACAACACATCCACTGATACTGACAGATTTTCTCAGGTTTCACGTCATGGTTTGTTTCTACCTTTTTTTTTTTAAAGTGCCGTGATCATGGGCGTATACTCAAAACATTTACCCGGCTAGAGACTAGAGAGCTGCGACACAGACCCATGGGTGCTACAGGGGGGCACAGAGCAGACTGAGGCAGCTGCAGACAAACCTTGTGACCATCAAAGCATAAACGTACATTTGATTGGTTCAGGGTTTTTTTTTTTTGTCAGATGGTAAATACACATCACCCCCCCCCCCCCACCCACCCTAGAGGTAACAGTAAAACCTTTTTCATTTGTGAGACCGAAGCAAAAGCAGAACAGAAAACATGATGACACAGAGAAAACACCTCGACACTAGAAGCGACCTGGTTACAGGGTACATATATATACAGCAGTGTTATCGAAGCAATATGGAAGATGTGGTATTTTTGGTGTCTTTTTTTTTTTTTTTGAAGAAAAGAGGAAGTAGGGAGGGGGGGCATTAGGAGAAGCATGAGAGAGTAAAAGTGTCAACGTTAGGTGAGAAGAAGAGTGGAGGAGGAAGATGTTAGAAGAACAGAAGAAATAAAAGTCTCATGCACTAGAGGAGAACACGCACTCACACCCCACAGTGGCAGAAGCGGTGTTGGCGGCAGTGGCAGTAGTGGTAGTAGTAGAAAAGGCTACATGTGTAGGGCTAGAAACATTGGTTACATCGTGCTGTTGTTGGCTGGAGTTGGAGGCCTGCCGCCTTAGAGCCCCCTGAAAGGAAGTTCCACTCTGGAACGCACTCACTACATCCATCTGCAAAGAATCAGACAGCGTGACAGGAGAAAAGCCCAGAGGAAATAAAACACAACACAGCCAGAGGAGAGAGAAAAGAGAGAAAAAATAAAGAAAAGGCACCAGTAACCATAGAGAAAATGTCACTTGGAAATTGGATTCAGGCATTATAGGTAAAAGAGAGGAGGGGGAAGGAGGGGGCGGTGGTGGGGGTTTAAAGGCACTGATCGGACAGAGCTCTGACTCCACAAATCTGACCTCGCTTTCACTCTTTTCTCTGCAGAATCCTTTTTCCGTACTTCCAGCTCTAGCCATGCCAATACTCTTTGAACATTCGGCTGCCCTAGCTTTCCATCCAATCCAATTCACTTGCTTCTTTTTTCATCAGTACCTTCAAACGAGTCGTGTTTTTAGCAGATCAGTCAGAAATAGGCAGAAATAGGAACCCGCTTTAGCTCAGAAGCAGAACAGAAAAATTAGAGGGAAGGCTTTTTTGGTTTTTAGGGCACAAGCCATTCTTTAAGAGTGCCGAGAGAGAGAACAAAACAGATTTTAAGCTGGAGGAGCAATAGAGAGTTAAAGGGTTTATGGCTTTTGATTCCCTTGGTGTCGGGTGCGGTGGTGCACGCGGAGGGTTTGTGGATCGTTACCTGAGTCTGGATGCGATTGAGGCCTCGGAACCAGAGGATCTGGCCGCGGCGAAGCTCCCGCTCGGCGTGGTCGATCTCGTCCATGTCCTCCAGCTCCTCCAGCTCCTCGTCCGGGATCTCCTCCTTCTGCGTGCCGTGGCCCGCCGTTTTCAGGAACTTTAAGCGGCTGGTGGGTATCGAGGAGATCACCTGGAAGACATCAGGATTCACGTGAGCGGCGCTGGTTTATTAAAATGTTTCACTCCTGCTGCGTGGTGAAGTGGCATTTCATTAAGGCAGAACAAGCCTCGTTTCCTCCTACATCACAGGCATTAAGCAGCAAGCGACCCTTAAAATGAGCTGCTCTGACAAAGGCAGATGTGAGACAAGACGGAGTGACTAAGAGCTGATATTAATAATGTTGTATGTAATACTGGCAAAATATTTCATCATGTTAAACGTCTACCTACATGCTTCATGACTATCTGATGATAAGCACTGATTTAGATTCATTTGGGAATCTGTCATATCAGTTTTCAGTCATTAAGTCAGGCGGTAGTCTCTCAAAAGCTTCCTCCTCCTCCTAACATGTTTTCCATCACAATAATACATCGCGCTAGAGTCGAACAAGAGAAGATTCATCTTAGTTAAGTCAATTTGATGTTTTTTTTTCAAGCAGAAATGCCAAATATTCTTAAAAGAGGCTTTTTTTTCTCTCACTTTTTTGTTAAATAAATAAATTAATTAAATAAATAAAATAATTAACAGATGTGTAGAAAACAAATAAATATTGGTTGCAATTATGCATCACCCAAACAATTGAGAGGTAGATTGCTTCGAAAACTATCTAAATAAATGTTGAATTCACAATGGCTGACCTTGACTTCCACAAATCGGTTATGTTACAGTTTATCGATGACCCGGAAAACACATTTCCTGCCTTCGCCCCATCCTATTTAAAAGCAAAAGGCCAGCTCAGTACTCAGAGACCAGCTCTGCTTCTAAAACCAGCACCTTAATGGGAAGACCTTCCTTTGGACAATCTCTGGTTTCAAACCAATAATCTCGGCTCTGTCAGCCGCTTGAACTCACATGCAGTCCGCACAGCGCTGTTTATGTGCATCTTGTCAGAAATCATTGCAGACATCGTTCTTTGTGAATTGACGAGAGTGGATAATGACATATTACGTGTGCTGCTCTGTAGGCTGAGTGTGGGCAGTGAGAGCAAGCTAGAATTACATCAAACACTCATTATGACTCTCTGCCATTGTTGGCAACAGTGGCGAGGAATCTCAACCCTCAATCTCTCACTGTCAAACATTACAAACGCACATTTTTAACTACAACATGGCAGACAACCTCGAATGATATACTTCCCATCATTCCACTCAAAATGTTTACGATTATGTTATATTTGGCAAATTGTTCAAAAGGAAAATAAAAGGGAAAAAAAGAATCCATCAATGTAATAGGTCTTATACATTGTGATTAACAAATATGTAAGATGACTTAAGCTATATTATTTTGTTTAAATTGATTTTCTATACATTTTGAATCTGGGACTTTCCCATCTCTTCACAGCAGTAGTACATACTGTACTGTTAGACCTCCCTGTCAGCATTGGATACCCACAGAGCCCACTGCGACACAGGGGGGCAGTGTTGCACTACAACTCTGTCTCAAATGAAGGTGAAGCTCAGCTGTATCCCCACATCATACCTGTCCCCAAAGTAGAGAGCCAAAGCCTAAGAAAGTGCACCATAGCCACTGGTCGATGGTCAGAGCCACGCAGCTGAATGGCTTTCCTCCGAACTGCACGATGACGATCTGGAGGAGCACGAAGAGAGGCGGAATTAATTAGAGAGCAAACTCTTAGATTAACATTTGCAGGTCGCAAGGGGACTGATAATCTTTTTTTTTTTTTTTTTTCATGTATGAGTCACCGAGCACTGATGAAGACCCAATAAGTTAGCCACAGACGCCTCCGGTCTACTTTACCTGGATGATGAAGGTACCAAAGACAATACTACAGAAGATAAGGTTGTTGAAGATGCCTTCAAAGACATTCCTTTCGCCGTGGATCTTGCGGGCGTTGATCTCGTTGAAAAGCTGCATCATCACAAAGGTATTGAAGACAACGGTGTAGTGTTCAGATGGGGGGGCGTGGAGGGGTGCATTCCTGCCGCTGTCAATGTCAAACAGTTTTTCCCCTACGGAGCAGTCAGAGAGAATTTCTTACAATAAATGGCCCAAAAAGTCTCCTACGTAAATGATCTACACCCAGCAGACCTTCTTACCAGCAAAGAGCAGAGTGAAGATGATAATTAGCTGGTACACTCCCTGTCCCAGGATGTTCTTCATCATGGTGCGGGAGATGAGAGGCTTGTTGCGTCCGTATGGTTTCCTCAGCAGCAGGGCTTCTGTGGGGGGCTCTGTGGCCAGGGCTAGTGATGCAAAGGTGTCCATGATGAGGTTGACCCACAACATTTGTACTGCTTTCAGCGGAGAATCCTGGAGGAAGAGGGACACCAAATTAGTTTGAGTAGAGGAGAAAAGATTGAGCAATAAAGAAAATACTGTAATACTGTCTAATATCTCAAAAAGTCAAGGAAATTCAGAGCATCTTTTAGAGATATTTTAACTAATTTGAACCAAACTAGATGTTGTTGTTGCTTTCATAAGCTGTGGCAGTACAAGAATTAAGGAGAGTGTGTTTTGATATGAGACTGGGAAAGGCAATTATGTTTGAGAAATATATTTAAGATAGATCTGCGATTATTTTGTAGAGATGGTAGAGACACAAAACTTAGAAAATCCTTTAGAATAATTTGCATACTAAGTTGAACTGATTTGAAAAGCTTTAGTTATTTCAGTCTGTTTCTGCCAACTGTCCCAGTTCCATTTCTGTGAGTCAAAGCGTCAAACTAATGAAGAAAACTTTTCACAGTTTAATTCCATCTTCACACTTGGTGCTAACCTGCGTGATGCAGGCTCCCGTGAACGCTACGATGACAGCCACCACATTGACGGTGAGCTGAAACTGGAGGAACTTGGAGATGCTGTCGTAGACGTTTCGTCCCCACATGACGGCTTTGACGATGCTGGAGAAGTTGTCGTCGGTCAGGATGATGTCGGATGCTTCCTTGGCCACGTCTGTGCCGGCAATACCCTGGAGATGAAAAAGATGATGATTGAGAATCCGCCTGTGTCTGAACACAACTTCTTTAACATTCTTTTATTTCTACATGAACAGTATTACAACATTTATTTTAATTTCAGATAACAAACATAGAAAACTCACCATAGCAAAGCCAACGTCGGCTTTCTTCAAGGCAGGACCATCATTGGTACCGTCTCCTGTCACTGCTACTACTTGTCTCTGTTCTATCACCGTGCTATCAATAATACCTAAAAAAAAAAAAAAAAAAAGGATTATTCAAACTGAAACCTTGAAAGTAAAGCAATAAACTAGGGACAGCAAAACATTTCTTCAGCCATTTTACTCAAACCAAAGAAGCAGAACTACCTTTCACTAAGGTGTGTTTGTCTGTGGGGGAGGAGCGAGCCAGTACTCGTAGTTTGGGCCAGATCTTGTCAATGCGTTCTTGTTCAATCTAGAAACATGAGACAAAACCCTAATAGAATCCCAACAGCAAATTTTCAACAGTCTCTGAGGTGTATGTTGTACACAGTATGTTGCTGTAGCCCACCTCTCCTTTTTCATTGCGTATCCTACGGTTGAACTCTTTGCCCTCCAGGCAGAGGAAGTCATCTCCGGGGTTTAGGATGCCGCACTTTGTGGCAATGGCTCGAGCCGTGTTGATATTGTCCCCAGTCACCATCCGCACCGTGATGCCAGCACGCTGGCATTTCCTGATGGCATCTGGCACCTGATGGAAAAAGGAAAGTGGTACCACCATGAGAGAGGAAATTTTTTCATATCACTATGGATTTCAAAATGTAAGTTTAGCTAAGATATCATTTTGTATTTTAACACTGAATAAAATCATTAGAAATATCGTCCTGAGTAACATCAAACTCTGCAGCTCTGTTAGGTGGAGTCTCACTGTTCTTATCAAGCCCTTCACAAACCACAGGAAGTTGTTTCAGCAAGTTGTTTGCTACCTGCAAGTGCAAATGGCTTAAAGCCAAAGTACATGAGTGACTGAAGAAAAAAGTTGATCATCTATCAAACTGATGACCCAGTTCTTTTTTAAACAAACATTTATTTAGTTGCCTCAATACATCAAAAGCCTAGTTCAGTATTTGATAGTTGAGCCAAAGTGGAGCAACTCCACATGTTTAAAAATGGCTGACGCAGTATCTTCTGTCAGTTTTCATGCTTTACTCATGGTCTGGGTGCCCAGCAATCAAATGAGAGCAAGCTAACCCATTAAGCTGTCAGTACGCGCAATCAGAAGTGCTTGTCAGTTGGTTGAATAGCGTCATAAAGCCAGCAACACCTTTCCAGCGTTGGCATTGGGGGCAGCTCTAAATGAACATTTCTTCAACAACTCTGTAACCCATAATCCAACCTTGAAACCAGCTTTAAGTGGTGACTGACCTGCCTGGATCTGAACTTTTGAACTAGCTCTGACAAAATTATTTGTGACATTGAGTGCATGAATGTCTTTCATGAGAGTTTGAAAATATGAGCCATTATCTGCCTATCAAAATACTATTGCATTACCCGTTATGGGATTTATCTTTAGTGCTCATGTCCTGGATGCTATCTGAACAGTTTCGTTATCTTTGAAATCCTTCATGCACTTTCAGTGAACCCACAAGCAATTCTGTTAATGAAATTAAATTTCAATCTTCCTGTTTCAATTAAAAACAACTATTTTGATTAATTTCATGCTTCCTTGCAAATGTTGCCACTAACCTCAGGTCTCACTGGGTCTTCGATCCCCACCACGCAGATGCAGGTCAGTCCAGAGAGGATATCATTTTCATTGTCCCAGTCAGGCTCCCCCTCAGAGGCGGGGAAATCTCTGTATGCAAGGCAGATGGTCCTCAGGCCCTCTGAGGCCATAGGCTCGATCACTTTCTTTACCATGTCATCTCTGTCCCGTGGGCGGAACACCTTGGGCTCACCATTTGCTGTCAGGATTTTATAGCACCTGGGGGGACAAACAAGAAGTTAAAAGGAAGGTAAAAAGAAGAATGAGAAATCTGGATGAAGACGGACAAGGTAAATAAAAGGTGAGAATATATTTGGATGAGATGAAGGGTTAATAGCTGAGGGGAAGACAAAGCATGTGAATGGTGAGCTGCAGTAGTAAGAAGTCACACTAAGCCCTCTGTGGGTTAAAAAGAAGCCTGCTTGGTTAAGAGGCTTACAGAGTTGTTACCGGCTCATTTTCTCAGCGCCTGTTTTTAAGTCGCAAAGTAAGGGGCTTGGGTGGGATGCACTTGAACTTCTTAGCTGCTTAAGCCATTACACATATCATTTACTGCAAAGTCTGGCCAGCTGGAATGAGTAAAAAAAAAGAAATCGACCAAATAACCTTTCATTGAGTTGAATAATTTATTTGAAAGGAACTGATCGCATGCCATCCCATCAAGCTTTTCCAAAAGAAATGAAAGATAAACAATACAGTACAATATATAAAAACATGCAGAGTGGACACTAATGATAAAAAACTGCTCTCTTACTTTTTCAGAAGAATTTCTGAGGCCCCTTTGCTGAACATACGGTAGCTGCCATCAGCCATCTTCAGCACAGTGCTCATAGATTTGCGGACTGAGTTGAAGGTGTAGACTTTGTAGAGTTTCTCTTCAGGGATCTCAGTGCGAATGGCCTGGTAGTCCCGCTTCAGGTCATTAGAAAAGCCAAGCAAGGCACATTCGGTCTTGTTACCCACCTGCCGTGGCAGGCCCCCTTCTTTCTCTGGAGGCTGGAGGAAAAGGTGGGAAGACAGCACGTGAGGCGATATTCCTGGTGATATATAGTGTGTTTTCAAGCCATGCTGTTTTGCTCAGGCCTACCATGATCTTAGTAGTGTAGGCGCAGTTGACAGCGATGCCCAGAATCAGGACATCCAAAGTGGAGGAGGGGATGTTCTCTGGTTCGGGGACTTTCTTGTAGTGCTTTTCAGCGACATAGGCCTGCACCACAGTCATGCGGTTCATGGTGAGCGTACCAGTCTTGTCAGAGCAGATAGCGGTGGCGTTGCCCATAGTCTCACAGGCATCCAAGTGACGCACCAGGTTGTTGTCTTTCATCATTTTCTGTAGGATAATAAATAAAGGATTAAAATCTATTCAGAAATGTAACAATAAATTATTTGTGCTCAAGACAACCTGGAGGCCAAAGAAATGTGTGCAAAGGTTGTAAGATTAAAAATAATTGTGCCTTGATTGTATAAAGGCCTCTGTTGGCTAACAACCTCAGCACAGGGGATCATAGCTTTGGCTTTAGGGTATCGGTGAGCAAAGCCTCCTTTACCTCACAGCCCGCTAGTTTTAACAGGCTAAAGTGTAAGCTGTTCAGGACTGGGCACAGGTCACAGGAGACTTTACCTTAACAGAATATGCCAAGGAGATTGTTACAGCAAGTGGCAGGCCTTCGGGAACAGCCACCACCAGAACAGTGACGCCAATAATGAAGAATTTCACAAAGAACTGGATGTAAATGGGAGTGCAGTCCTTGACCCAGGGCAGATTCTGGATCCAGAAGGTGTCCACTACAAACAGCACGACCAGGATAATGACAGTGATGGCGGACATGACCAGTCCTAAGAGGAACGAGAGAGAAAAGGAAGAAACACAATGTTATTTTTGTTGGGAAAAGAAAACATGATGCAGAGGATAGAATTATTGTAAACAAGGAAATAGAAGAGTACAAGCACATAAAATCTAAAGCATTCAGCTATGCCAGAGTGGTGTGTGAATCACCTGCTTTGCCAATCTGTACAGCAAGTTTGGTCAGTTTCCCCTGGAGTACAGACTTCTCTTTCTTTGGCAGGTTGGCTTTCTTTTTCTCCTCTGCATCAGCTCCCTCGTCACTGTTCAAAGGCTGCATTTCCATTGCAGCGCCGTCCTGTGCTTTAGCTGCAGTAAAAGAGCAAGATGGCGCTGTTAAATGAAATGATCTTGTAATCACACTAAAGTATCACATTACATTTTAAAAAACACACAAACACCAATTTCACATACACATTTTTTTCTACAAACGCAACATTGTGTTCAGCTTCTTCACATTCAAAGAGATTCCAGGATTTATGAATAGAGCATGTCTGACATGAAAATGTTGCGCTCTGATCAAACCAGTATGCCCTTTACAAATCAGCATAGCCCAAAGAACACACAAGAGCTGCATTCTTCAATCAGGCACTACATGAAGCCTATTTAGATTTGCCAATTTGCTTACATTTGAATGACCTGAAATAAAAGTTTTGCTGTCACACCAGTGGATGAATGAACTCCATGTGGACATATAACAAAAGAACTGCATTTAATTTCAGTAATTTCACCTTAGAGTATTTTAATTTTCTGTATTTGCTGTGATAGTTCAGAATGAATCAGAATGATCAGGTTTGAACTGGTTTTTTACCTTGTAGTTATGAGGTTATCTGATTTAGCAGGTAACAAGTTGCAGCAAGTTGCTTGAGAACAGTGAAACAAACATTCAGTTTGTTTCATGGAAATAGTTCAAGTAGAAGAAGTATTCTGTTTCAAGACAACAGAATAAATGAAAAAGGATTTCGAAGAAAATAAGTGATGTCACGTCACTCAGAATTTGAGCATGCTTTTTTGTGCTTCCCTTTCATTCATGGAACTTGGGAAATGTCACTGTAATTATGTTTGCAGTGATCTGACTACACGGTAATTAGCTGAAAGATTTGGAAGAGTAATTAGCATGCTCCCACCTAGAAATTTAAAGAACAGGTTAACTAGCTAGCAGCATTGGGATCTGTCTGAGGAATCGCCTTCGACAGCAACCACAGCAGTTGTTCCAAGTTAAATTCCCATAAATCTCTTCCTCAACATCCCTCAGGATCCCCCCACCACCCTCCACCGCTCCTCCTCCTCCTCCCTCGCGTGCAGAACTGATGGGAATCCCAAACCCACATCAGACCAGGTAACCTTGGAGACGCAAAGCCTCTAATGGCAGACGAGGGAGGAGAGGCAGCCGGCTGGCCAGCAGGGGTTGGTCTCTGCCGTGTCACTCACCACGATAAAATCATCAGCTCTGCCGGGCACTGATGCTACCCCTGCTGCTGCTGCAGGACACCTGACACATCTTTTCCACCTCTCACTTACTGTCATTTCTGCTGATATTATTATCATGCACTATGGGGGTGGTCTTGCATAAGTTCCACAGTTTGCTTTTTTTTAAGCATAGGTCCATCCAGTTCAGTTCATCAATGCTAAAAGCTCTGTTTACTATAGCACGGACAGTGACATGGCATTATGCATGAATGTATGTAGCAGGAAGAGGAGGGGCATTAATACTGGGCTACTGCAGCTGCTGTGGACTGTGTCTTGTTCTGCACTTACATGGCCTGTGTAATCTCAGTCTAAAGGATTACTGTTGATTCCTGGCAGGCAGAGGGAATCTGTGCACCAGGGACTAGCGCCAGGGTTGTGGTCACAGACCCAAGCGCTCACTGATCATAGTGTCCCAGAAGGACTACAAGCCCAGCTAGCTGGCCGAGTTACCACTGAACAACCTCATTATCATTGTTGTCTGTCAGAAATTGCACCGGTGCGAGTCTTACAGTTTGACTCTGAATAGTTCAGATTGGGACATCAATAGAAATCAAATTGCGGGGGCCTGAGGGAGAGTCAGAGAGAGAGATGGGTGGGAAAGCAGATGTTCTGGCCCCAGAATTGTTGCATGGCTTTAATCTCCTCACCACTAATCGCTATAACTGGATTCAGTAGCACCTGCTGCTCAATGCCAATGTGCCAGGGAAGGACGAGAAAAGAGGAGACAAAGACAGAAGGGAGGGCCAGACAGTACAATGGATGGGGAAGAACAGCCAGTACTAAGTCTACGCTGACATGGGGTCATGCAAAAATATGCAACTCCTCTTCACTTGCATAAAACTACTGCAGGCAATTATTAACAAATTGAGGATTTAACTGACATCCAGAGCCTAAAGGCTAATTCATAAAGGTAGGAGCTAAGCTGAAAGACAATTATGTATGGTTGTGTGAGCGTGTCTGCGTGTGTCTGTGTGTGTGTGTGTGTGTGTGTGTAAGGGGGTGACAGGAACCTACCTTTCTTACGATTTTCCACAGATCCATCCTGCTTCTTGTCTGGAAAAATACACAACGGAACCAGAGGTAAGTAAAAAGAAAACTGTTACTATACTACTCTACTGTTATCCACCATTGTAAAACATGATGCATACAAATGCAATAATATGTATATATATATAATATAGTATATGATATGTATTAGCCATTCCCTTGATAATTTAAAAAAATACATAAAAAATGAAATTCTTTCAACACATTAAACAACTGCTATGATCAAGTGTGTTTTAAATTCAAATCTAAAAAAGGATCGGAGCCTGGTCAACATGTCCTTAAGTAGAGCTGGAGCAATTATTTTAATAATCTAAGAATTACTTTAGTCATTTTTTAACCAAACATTTGTTGGTTCCAGCCTCTCTAAAGCATGAGTTTTGATAGTTTCTTTGCCTTCAGTGGAAGTACACTGAACATGTTTGTTTTGGCCTGTAGGCTAAACAAGGCTTTTCTACTGTGCCAAACTGCTGCTATGAGGAGGGAAAATAAGGAGGGAAATCTTCATCTTCATCTTCAATTATTTTTCACCTATATTATAGTATTTTATAAACTACATAATTCATTGAGTAAATGCAGATAAGCCCTACGCTACGATCTGCTGCTGTGATGCAAAAGAGGCACACCTAATTAGTTATAAGAGGTCAAACCTATGTTCTAAAGTAAACAAGGTGTTCTTCTTTTCTGTACAGGCTTAGCTCTTTCTGCTTTCAATACACAAAAAAATATCTTTCTGTGAAATGCATAACTGTAGGTAGAAAACTGAAATGTCTGCACAGTCACATCCACCTGCTGTGTGGAGTGACTACCAAGAGAAACAGGAAATAAGTAGCAAGGGTACTGACTTTTTCTTTGTTTCTTCTTCTCCTCCTTTTCCTTTTTCTTTTCCTCCTCGTCATCGTCCTCATCCTCAGCACTCCCAAGTAAAGTGAAGATAATTCCAGTTTGAGAGTTGACACCCACGGCAGTGACCACCATTTTCCCTGAGCCTTCCATTACATGGGTGCCTTAAGACAGAGGAGGAGAAATAAAACGTCAGTCAATAAGGGAGGGAGAGGAAGGGTATGTTCAGTATCAGAATCAATGATTCGTGTCTCGTTTCGCTTTGTTTCCAAGATTATGCAGTGCCTCTAGTGTTTTAACCCTGACCAAAACTGACTGACTTTTCCATTTTGGTTCAGAGTAAATGCTGAGCTAGATTCCTTTGCTCGCAGAGAAGGTGGTTTAGCCAGGCTTTCAAATGGCATGTTCAGCTCCACACAAGGAGAAAATAAATGCAGGTTTACAAATGGAGGCAAGAAATACAAAAAGAATGGTGCACATGCAAGTAAAAAGAGAGAGAAAAAAAAACAGTCACTCATGCAAATTCCCTCTGAACCTTTAATCAACAGCCTTTAATCAAAAGCCAATTGTCAGTCTGGGTGAATTAATGGAAATCTGAGAGGCTACAACAAGGTTTAATATGTACGGGTCTCCATCCCTCTCAGGACACGGGAAAATCGATTGTCGATTTATACAGAAAAAGCAAATAACAGAGAGGAAAACAAAGTGAGAGTTATTTAAAAAAATGAGAAAAACAGAAAGCTTCTAAAAGTGCTCTCATGCCTCTGTTAATCAGAGGACGCTTCCCTTTCATTCGTGAGAGCGATGGCAGGAGGGATACAGCCTGTGCTGAGGGAAATCAAAAAGCAGTGGTGGAACAATGTGTACGAACACACATGCACGC
>JBAJHX010000002.1:7490407-7526292 GCA_037176925.1 Amniataba percoides | reverse complement strand
ACACACACACACACACACACACACACACACACACACACACACACACACACACACACACACACACACACAAGCAAGCACGCACGCAGACAAACAGAGTCACTCCTCTCTTGGAGGTGTGCCAGCGGAGAGCCAGATTAACTAAACAAGAAGTGTCTCTCCAGAATCCACACACACAAGACAAAGCTATCCCACAGCACATACACACTGCTGAAGGGGGTTTGTGCGCGTGCAATGGCCTCGCGCGGCAAAACCGAAACCATTATGGCGTTACATTTGGGGAGCGTTGGATGGCTGATAATTGATTACGCCGAGCAGCAGGATAGGGACACCAATTCACTTTCAATTTTTAATCCAGTTTGTCACTAAAGCCATGCAAATTAACATCACAACACTGGATACACAGAGAGGCTTATCTTTAAAAGCATAGGCAAATTATCCTCAGTACTATGATGAATACTGATGAATTCTCAGGGTTCAATTATTTTCCCATCTGCAGCTGCAATGATTCATTTATCAAAACTTCACCAAAAAGATTCCATCAGTGGTTTGACCTGTGTTCTTGGTCAGTTGAAGTAAATGCATATTGTATAAACATTATCGGTGTGAATTAAATGTTTATTTCATAAAGTCACTAAACTGGGTGAGTTCTGACCACAAAACAGCATCTTTGAGTCAAGCCCGTACTGTCATTGGTCTATTTCAGGTGTTTTTCCTCTAAAAAGAATGTATAAATCAAGGTACTTTATTAATGATACCGTTTCAATTAGTGGAATTAAATTTTTATTGGGGTCGGCTTCAGCATTGACCTTCATATGTGCGTGTAACCAAATTTTACCAAGTCAGTGAAAAATTCATTACACTTTGAGGGTCGTCTGTCATTTAATTTTAATAACATCTGAACTCACATAAAGACAGACCTCTGAAGGTGATGTGCATTGTATTATTTAAATGAACTCAGTGCTGCCAGCAAAATGACAGCCTGGTATTTTTTTTTAAACAAGCCCTATGTCAAAAATCACAACCTTCATGGTAACAACAGGAAGAAGTTTGGAGAAATAAAATGTAAACTGAGGCTTTGTGTTACCTGATAACAGCATTGGATCTTTTTCTTGGGTTTTCTTGACATGGTCCGACTCCCCTGTGAGTGAGCTCTCGTCGATCTTCAGATCATTGCCTTGGATGAGAACTCCATCGGCAGGCAAAAGGTCACCTAAAACACAGACAAATGCATCTTTAATTCATAGAAACAACAAGGTATGGTAAATTTAGATTTTCATTTGTTTGTTTAATCTATCAAAAAAACATTTATATTTAATTAAATGGCTTTATACGACTGATATTGATCTCTTCTTACCATATTTTACTTGTGCAATGTCTCCAACCACGATTTCAGCCACAGGAATTTGGATAACTTGTCCTCCACGGACGACAGTAAATTTCTGCTCCTGCTCAATGCGGCTCTGGAGGCCCCTAAACTGCTTCTCTTTACTCCAGTCATTGAACGCCGTCACCAGCACCACGCAAATGACTGACAGGAGAATGGCGGCGCCCTCGATCCAGCCCGCTTCCGACTCGTTTTCATCCTCCACTCCACCAGCAGCCCTTCCACAGTCTGCAGAGGAGCGTGCGCCAATATTAAAACAAAACACTCACTGCAGACTGTCACAGAAACCAGTCTAGTCTATCACATAATCCCAATTATGATGAAAGGCACAAATCGAAACAAACACAGAATGAAACACTAAGAATATGGTATTTCGTTTTAACAAGATGAAATATAGGCTAATAGCAATTAACAGTTGTATGAGTATGAGTATTAAATACAATTGTAATGAAGTCTTGTTGCTTACGTTCTCTTTCGGCATCTGGAGGTTTATAAAAAGAAAGGCCTAGTGAAACTATGGCTGCCACTTCTAGGATAATCAGTGTGACATCCTGTAGGGCCTCCCACACTAACTGTAAGAACGTTTTGGGCTTTTTGGGCGGTATCAAATTTTGCCCAAAGACTGTTTTCCGCTTCTCGATGTCTGCAGGCTGTCCACTTAAACCTGGGGAGGGAAAGACAAAAGGCAGTCGTGAGATTTTAACTGTAAAAATCAAGCTGGGAATTTAATGTCATTGCTACAACGATCAAACATTCACATCTCAAAAGAAAGCCTTAATTATGCGTGCCACATAATTTGAGCACAGATGGGAGCGTTACTGCAGACGTTTAGCTCACAGGAGGAGAGCTTGTCTCAGTGAGCTGTACTCTCGTCACTGGGCCTCCCAAAACATTATCCCCACAAGGAGTCAGCATTTCTGACAGGACACTGTGGAGGCGACAATGCCGGCCAACAATGACACACATTCTGTGGGCATGTCAAACATTTTCACCTCTTTCAGGCTTGCAAGAAGAGAATGTGAGAACGGAGGTCAGATCTAATCCCTGAACTGCCTTTTTAAAACACAATGATCGACTGACGAGAGAGGTTGAATCAGTTTTGGACTCACAGGTGCCTATGTACACTGCTGCCCGGTTATAGAGTCATCTCTCTGACACACCACACGTCTGGCTGGCCTGTGACCCATTCATCCATGTGCACGGAGACCGCGCCGCGGCCACCCATTCAAATACCTCCACATTCAAGGCACAGTCAGATATTCAAAAGGGCCTTCGAACATTTGATGATGCATGACAGTTTTTTCAGTTCTATTCATGTCGACTGACTCTGTGTGGGTGGCTGTGCAGACTGGATGGAGCTGAGTGTGTGTGTGGCTGGGAGGAGGTGGAGCAGGATTGGGGGCCAGGGAAGAGTGACTGTGTGAAACTGCTACTGACAGGGAAATGGGGGGGGGGGGTGGATGGGAGAGGGGTGAGGGTGGAGAGACTAATAAAGAGTGGAGCTACTGACGGCCGAAGGGAAGCTGCACTCGGAATAGCAGCGTCTTAATGGGGAAAAAGGATCAGTAGGGTCAAGGTATGGACGGGCAGATAGAAGGACAGACACAAAGACACAGACACACACACACACACACACACACACACAGGCACTCTACACTCTACACATACAAAACCAAGGACTAGCGGTACAATGCAAATCATGACACTACATTTGGATAATGAGTCTGTGCTGTAACAACAGCACAGGGAACGAGGCACATTGCTCTGTAGTGAATGAGACAGTTCTCCTTCTCATATATCCACGGCGCACGATGATACCGACAGTGACAGTAGAGTTGCAACAATAAGTCGTTTCACAATAATTTTTCAAGCAACAGGTGCCGAACCTTCACTAGTTCTAGTTTGTCTGATTGTCCAGGATGTGTACTTCTGGTTGTTGTACATAACACAGAATTAAATATCTTTTTAGCTCAATAAAACAATATGGAGACATGTCTTTTAGCTGTTGGAAATTGTATTTTTCACTCATTTCTGATATTTCATAGAAAAAGCTATTCATAGAGAAATAAGCTGTTTGTTCTGTCGATTATGAAAATAATCCTTTGCTTCAGCCCTACACTTCACTTACATTTTGGTTACTTCAATCAGACGGAACAGATTAAATCATAAGTGGGATTTATCCAAGCAAAACTAAAATAAACTACTTCTGAAATAATTAAGTACACACTTCCTCACTATACTTTATTTTTACTGCAATGTGAAATTGTGATTTACATACCATATATTCCCAATCTGAATTTTACCATCAGTTTTAAGGGTGACTATTTATTTACTTGCACTATTTTTTTTCTTTAAGTCACCTTCAGTGATTCACACAAGTATGCAATAATTTCTTTCACAAATTACTGTTGGCCAACCTTGCCCTCAGTTTTTTCTGGTAACCTCTTTTCCATTACAAAACCTGATTGCAAAGATAAGAGTATTACAATCAAACACTTAGTTTTTAGGTTTATCAATCAACATGTAAAATGAAAAATATCTGTCATAGTGATTGTTTTTATTGCTCAATCTGCAATGATCAAAAGTTTCAAAGTTTTCTGTCAGCTGGCTAAATGATTAATCAGTTATTCTTTGAGCACCAACTAATTTGAGATACTTCAATTAAATAAAAATGAGCTAAGACTGAATTTAATGTTTCAATATCTTTCTAGAATGGGATGTCACCGTTTAAGCAGACTGGAGCATGAGTTCAGATCTAAACTCATTAAAACGCAGCCCCTCCGTTTCATCTCTCACATTTCTACCCGCTGCTCGCTTTAAACGAGTTTTGGTCGACTTCATTAAAGAGGCAAAAACAATCCGGCATCACTAGGTACATCGTTAATTGACATTACAACCTAACACTAACACCTACTTTTCTAAAAGGGAGGTGAGAAGAATGACAGTGACTCATCAGCGCAGCACATTAAAAGGCTACGGGGTTTATCCTGCATAGCTGCCCGTTGCTGCTCCCTGGCTGTCTCTCACCGTCTGCTTTGATTCTCTACACCTCTAATGAAAACATGCTGACAGCTAATACCCCATTCAATTTTACACCGCGCTTTCCCTTTGCGTTAGAGCAGTGAATACAAGTGACAGAGGACGATCAACACGTTGGCCCTCCGTTGAATACACAAACAGAAAATAGGTTTGGCCTTAGCTCCTCACATCATTTTAGCACCCAGAGTCTGTCTCAAGTCAAGTGGCTAATCATTAACCATTTAATTTGGATGCTTGTCCCGGGCTGACCCTTCTGAGCACTGTCATTTTAGCCACCAGTGAGGGGTCAAGGTAGGCCTTCACTCTGGTCCTGTCATAATTATATGAAATATGGCCATTTCTTTTTTACAGCCTTCACATTCCTGAGAGATGAGTCAACACGGTGTCCAGTACAATGGGACACACTGACTTTTCAAAGCAAATCTCACCTGTAAGAGAAAATGTTCAAATTCACACACACACAATGCTCTACTTTGTATAAACCTGCATGCCGTCCTCTAACTTGTGATAAACTTCAACAGGATGTGAAGGTCTTTGGATCATTTGATCCAGACGCTGAAGAAGAGCTCAAGGTAAGAACTGCAAGTATGACAAAAGTTAGTGCAATACAGTCCCTGTCTGAATGGCAATATTTATCTATTTACACACATTTCATTACATGCATTGTATAGAAACCGGCGTCAGTCAGAGCATTTACATTGTACTTTTCAGTTTCTATAAGAGACCTGCTTATGTAGATTCATTTGGTGGAGTTGTATCAAAGAAAGTGGAGGAACATCATGTGACCTTAGTCACAAAAACAAATATACGAAAAAAGAGAAAGAGAAAAAAAACCTGAGTCAAATGAGAAAAGGTGTTTACAGTACTGGAAGGCTAACCTCAAATTAGGGTATCCTAATATGATGTTATGTTCATCAGAGTCTAACAAGGACAATTGGATTATGAGACTCGCATCAGCTGTGTTACAGCTGTATTATTTTTTTAATCATGTGAAGACCAGATTACTAGGGTTTAAGGTACACACTGTATAGACAGACAGGGAGAGTACTTTTAAAATAAAATAAACTCAGATGCTAACTTCAAGCATGCGCATCTTTCCTGTTGTTTCAGAAAATAACTTTATTTCTATAAAACACAATATCTTCCCTCAACAATCATTTTACCAATGACTCCCTAGTGCTCATTGCCCATTTGCAAATAGGGCATTCTGGGTGTGTTGCACATAAGCAGATTCTGTGCTAATGAGCGGGGATTTGCTCAACAAATGGAACAATTGGGCTGAACCCTTATTACTACTATAGCATGATCATTTCCCCTCCAAAAATACAGTTAAACGGATATTATCATGCAGTTTCTCAGGAAATGTGTTCTGGTAATACACTTTTGTGAAAGTAATTTCACTGCTCTGCTCGGGAATTCTGGGAAGACCACTTAAAGAGATAATGATAGGTATGCCACACCATACTGGAGAAACAGGATAGACTATGAATGACATTAAGGCTGAGTGTCTACACAGAGAATAAATATAGAGTCGGATCAATCACTGATTTCTCCAAGTGGCATAGCGAACTTCAATCAGGTTTTAACTGTCATCTATTTCACAGCTGAAAGTCCTGAAAGTTCCAAATACACAAACCTGTGCTTGAAGACAAACTATGCCAGCCTCTTAAATTACTACAAGTAAACTATCATTAAACAGTCTCAACCTTTCCAGCGTATGGAAGGGGAGGAATGACATACAGAGAGCCTGTCAGCTTTTGTGAATTGCAGTCCAATTGTGCAAGCCTCTCAGCCCGCGGCCGATTGGATCAATAGGCTGGAACCCAAATATTTGACTACACTAAAATAGCAATCAACAGGGAATAACTGAGAAATCGAGGGAACGGTGTCAATAGTATTGATGCCAAGTGGCCTTGCTCATCTGATAAGGATCATGATGCAGAGGAAGCAGAGGATCCCGTTGGGAGAAAAGAAATGCTGCCGTGTCGGAAAGGCTCGCTGAAAATATTGATACTGTCCTGTGATTTAATTTTTTCCCCAATACTACAGCTGAAAATGATAAACACTTGCACCTTTCCCCCCCCCTTCCTTTTTGTTACTCCAACAAGCAATAATTCTTCTCTTGTGGGCATCTTTCTTTGCCTTTTCTGGGCATCTACAGCTGCTTTAAAGCTTTTAAGCATGGACTGGTTTCGGGGGCCAAAAGAAAGCATCTTCAAGTCTAAATGCAGACATCTGGGCACACTTTGGAGTACACTACTATGACCCTAAGCTGTGATATTCAATGCTGAGAAATTGTGGTAAACAAAAAAAGATGGGAATTTATTGTACTCCAGTGACTTGGTACTGCTCTTACAAACAGCTGTGGGACTCACGAGAGACAGATTTAAAAAAAAAGGAAAACAAGAATGGCAACAACTGATGCAGAAGAGGCTCAGATGTTGTGACTCATCAAGAAAGAGAAGATCCTGACAAATAAGAAGAACCCACTTTTCACTGGACACTCCCTGCCTGCCTGCATAGACACCCATATCTTTCTGTGTGCAGGCTTCCGGGTTAAAATGTGTCATCTCTGAAACCCACGCCAGCGTTACCCTGCTGGCATCACTGGCTTTATCTTCTTGGACTTCACAAAGCTCCAGAAACAGTCACATATAACATAATACAACTATTTTTGCCAGTGAGAGGCACTTCCCATGATGAGAAAACTGCCTTTAATGTGCAAAAATAATGGTACAGTTCCCCTTTAAGGTCACTGACATTTATTTAACAGACTACGCAGTTTCTTGAAAAAAAGGGAGATAAACAGAAGGACAGAAGACTGAAACTTAACTGGTACTTATTTCATGGTGGCTGCTTAATGAAGCAGAGCAAGCACCAGAAGAAAAAGGGGGAAAAAAAGCCTGCACGCACAGAGGAAGTGAACTCATTCAAATAACTCCAGGCTCGCTGCCAGAGCTTCAGGTACTGGTGAAGCTCCTTCCTACCACACAAGGGGATCCTCAAACGGTTAGAAACAGCGCACCCGCAAAACAAGAACAAAAAAGTACCTCACAGTTTGATGTTCTGTCTGGGATTAAGGCTCATCAGGTTTCACCTTTCATTTCATTAAACCGAGGCACTGTGACAGGGTTAATGGGTTACATTTGTCAAACAGACAAATGTGATATTTGAAAAAGCTTTTGGCAGTGTTCACTGTCACAATTTATAAAGCACATTGTACAGTGTGCATAATTGAACTCTTTTCAAACTCAAAGCATCGGTATGTTAATAACCAAAAATCGATCTGGATCACAGCTCAGTAAAATGACAGTTAAGTGTACAGTGTAGTGTACAGTTAAGAGACACACAGCCTCATGTGGTGGCATGCATAAATGGCAGTGGCACGACAAATTACATTTATGGTGCTTTTCCATCACACAGTTCTAGCACTACTCGACTTGACTCGTCGTCTTCCATTACAATATATACCACTTCAGCATGGGTGGGGTCATCATAGCAAGGCAGCCCTAAACTCCAGAAATGTCATTTGTTATGCGACACAAACACAAATCAGCTATGGAGGCCACCAGACAAAGAAATGTCGGCACCTCGCCATTTCTCCATGTATCGTGTTTGCTGTTATTGAGTTTTGAAAATGCCGGAGTTGACTGTTATAAACGACTGACTCTCCTGATTCATCTAGTGACATCACACCCTGACCAATCAGTGGCCTGCTGTCTGCCGACATCACAATTTCGTGTATGTGCTAGAAAAGCACCTGGTACCAGGTACTAACACATAATGGAAAAGCCAAAAAACCAAGTCGAGCCGAGTTGGTCCTAGTGGAAAAGCACCATTAGTGTAATCCAGGCTGACAGACTGTGCTGAAAACTAGTCATAGTAGAGCGGTACGTCCATGCACAGCTGTAACAGAGAGGTTCAGTCAAACTTCTTTGCGTGAAAAAAAAAAAAGCTTGGAAATGTGGAGGATTAGCAAAGGATTGGCTTAAGAGGTGACCAACCAACTAATTAGAAATCCCTTTTCAATTGTCAAGCTCCTGTAATCTTAATTGATGGCTTAATTTCCCGAGCCAGTGACAAATGAGCTGATGACTGAAACTGGAAGTATCAGAACTCGGTGGCTGCGTACCAAGTGGAACAGCACCTGCTGCGAGGGGAAAATGTGGACCCAGTCA
Organism: Amniataba percoides; assembly: GCA_037176925.1. Lineage (NCBI taxonomy): Eukaryota > Metazoa > Chordata > Actinopteri > Centrarchiformes > Terapontidae > Amniataba > Amniataba percoides. Next base: position 7,517,691 of record JBAJHX010000002.1, on the reverse strand, counting down.
AGCTTATCACTACAGTGGGTTAAAAAACAAGAAGCTGCTTTTTGCTTTGTAAATTAAAAGGCCAATTTATCAGAAGACTTATTCACTTGCGGATTCTAAAGTGAATCAAATATTTTTTCAATCTTAAAATAGATAAATACAGACTGCTGATGTGCAGATATGACAGGTTTGATGTATTTCTGCTCACGGTAATCTGTTACCTTACCTACTCGTACACATACAGACCAACCTATACAATGTTAAGACCTCATTGTGCTTTAGCTCTAAAAATGCTGAAAAGGCTAATGGAACTCAACTATCCACATTCTTATTGTTCCACACAGATGAGGTAGCATGAGTGGGGGAGGATGAGTACACTTGCACTTTGGAAACAACCAATGTCAATCATGCTCCAGAAATGACTGGACACAGCCACATGCATGTTTGGACAACTCTAGCTCTCTCTCAACAGCCAAATTCCAATTCAGAAATGTCTCTTCAGTTAAGACAACGGCCCACTGACACTGAACGCTGTGTGGAGTGTCTGGACAGTCTATCTTGCACACTTATAGTGGCAATAAACCAAAGGTCAAGAGTTAAATAACGAGGTAGTCGTTCTTAAACGAGTAATGCTTTGTGTTGTTGTGTAGCGTGGTATTTATCGCATTCCTTTTGGTTTGATGGACCCCAGGAAATTTTTTTTTCTTTTGCTTTGAGACACTAAATAGAGGACTGTTGCTGCTACAGTGAATATGCGGTGCCGTTTTAATCTGGGATCAAACTGAAAATCCCCTCCCATAAGAGTTCAGTCAAGGTCATACTGGCGATTAGGCAGACTGTCTATAGAGAGACAAACTGAGACTGAGAGAAAAAGAGTGGGAGAAAAGGCCAAGAGAGATAGGTCCCATCAAGCACCCTCTCTCTAAGAGGGTTTTACAAGTAATTTTCCCAAAACTCTTAGCATGTTACCATCTTTACGGTGAAGAGTTGGTAGTAAAACACAAGAGGAAGACATTCAAATGATGAACTCACTCCTTCCCCAACATGTTCAAGTCATTACTACCCAGCCTTACAGCCTCCTGTTTTGTCCGCCACATGTGGGACATTGACCTGCCTGCAGCCTGGTGCTGTGCCCAGGCAGACAGCTGGTCTGTCTGAAGCCTACACAGACACACACGCACACACACACACACACAGACAGACACAGAGGTGAAAAGGGAGAGAGGGAGGGTATGAGGGACATATCCACAGGCCTTGAAATAGAGCAGAACTGGCCCAGGTCAGAACCAGCCTGCCCGGCCACCTGTCTGGCATATGAGTTTTCCAAGGAAGTGATGTCAAGGTATCCACAATGTGGACGAAACGGCCAATGACACGCCTCCTAAACTATGTGAGCAACACATTAGCATTCCAAGAGCACTCGCTACTAGCACTGTTGAGAAAACATCCTGTATTTGGTCCAACTAAAACAGTGGTGATTTTGAGTATAGTGGAAACATTACTCTACCATCTATAGGTGATGTTTTTAATCGGTTGCAGAGTCCTTGAATATCCTCATAAGATTCCCCAATTTTGCTTAGTGCCTCCGCGCCTCTCAGTTCCATAAGGGAGCGCAGTTCTTTGAGCGTGCAGCCAAACTCTCCATCGTGGTTGGCCTCCACCATGGAGTTCTTCACCCCACTGTACGAGTTGTTCGCCATTGTCTCGCCCTCTCCCCGCTCTGCTGCAAAGCGTTGCTGCTTTGGCTAAAAAAAAAAAAAAGAAACGGGGGGAAAAAAAGGAAAAAAAAAAGTGTTGTCCTGGAAAAAGCTTAAATCCTCAAGAGTGTGAACACAGTGATAGTTCCCATAAACAGCTGATGGGCCCTTTCAGAGGCAGCTGGAGTCATGCGGCAGGTAGCAGGGCAGGGATATTACAAAACAAGCCATTTCCCTCGGAGAGCTGAGTTCCTAGTCTTTCATGGTGACTGAGAATCACCCACAGAGGCGGAGATCACCATACATGTAGATCTGAAAGAGAAGAGCAAACAAACAAATTTAAAAAAAAAAGGTCATAAGTGACACCACCAAGTTTTATTTCATGTACAGCAGGTTTCCCCTCACGTTGACTGAAATCACACTGACATTTGGGCATACCGTCCTGGAAATTCCCCTTTATTTTCACAATTAATTCATTATAGGGAACTGAAATACCAGAATGAGATTCTCATAAGTGGAGATAAAGTTGAGCAGAATACGCGTGATGACTTATTTTCAACAAAGCCTGTTGTTTACGTCACCAATTGTGTTTTCATCCTCCTACAGTTCACTTGTGTTGAAGCTTTTCACCGCTGCATGAGAGGAAACATGAAAACCCTTAGACAAACCCAGTTGGCCGCTGAGACAAGTCGCAAAGTAATTAGCAAAACTGCCTGCAGCCACCGCCAAGAGATTTTGATTAGCTGTACTTGAGTGGTAATAAAATAATAATAATTTTGTCATCCGGACAAAACACTTGTCAAGTAATGTGCACTCTGTTTCCCGGTCAGGATACGTGAGTGGAGCATTAGCATTCAGTAATCGCTCTGCTCCGAGCTGCTCCCAGGGTTTTTCCTGCAATGAGAATTCAAAAAGGTAGTCCTCTCCCCTGCCATGTTAAGTTTCTGTCAGTACAACCTTCTTGTTGCCGTTTCATACAAAAAGGCTTCCAGCTGCATCTCTCTATTTCTTGATTTTCTCAGATTTGATAAGTGGATTAGTCATAATCATAAATAATAATAATTGAAGTTATGGTAATGGGCACAAGATATAGTGATTCGAGATACTTTTAACTGTGGTCTAGGCAAATACTGACTGGTCAACGGATGTGTGTTAAAAGTACTTAATGCACATACAATGCAAGCTTAATCACTGGTCAAAATTCATTTGCTGACCAGCAGCTGGTAACCTACTTAAACACCAGCAGGGCCCGAAACCACTAGATCCGTTTCTATCTGCTCAACTACGAAAAGAAGCATACTCTCATTTAAAAGTTCTGCTTAAAAGAAATGTAAGGTTCAGTAACAGCACATAAACATTTGAAGGCATCTAATTATCTGTTAATCTGTGATGAAGACTGAGGTAGGTAGAGAAAACTCACACACATGCTCCAAACAGAAGAGAAAGTTACTGGACAGTGGGCACAGCTTTAAGATAAGCCTGGGTTCTGTAAAGACCTAAATGCCTTAACTTCTTTCATTATTACCATGTATTTCATTCTTACCCACATTTTGATTTTGTACTTTTACTGTTCATACTGTTAGATTTAAATGTATTATCATAAGTGTCTTAATAATCTCCCTTTATCTCCCACCACCACCACAGAGGATTCTCTCTACTATGAGAAAAGCAGTTCAGTTTTCATACTATTAAACACTGAGTAGAAAATTCTAATTATTTTACACACTATAAGGCCTATGTGGATGATAAAGAACAGCAGTCTCATGTCCTCGTACCGGTGGTGGGTAAAGAATTACAGGTAGATCTTCTCATCCTGTATCACAGTATCCTGCCATGTCAGACAACATACAGCAGGTCTGAACCAGCTTCCCTGCAGCGTACACTGGTGGGGTAACGTAGAGAGCAGGGACCAAGTGACTGATTACCTCAGGAAAAGCCATGTGTTTAATCTAATTAAGACTATCTGTGGCATCAGGGAGCTCCATGGTCCTCTGAAAGGGAGAGTCCATTCTAATGAGAGGCTGCTGTCCATTCAGCTTTAATCAGCCCAACACAATGAGGCCTGATTCATTCATGTCGACCAAGTTGATAGGAATTTGTGCGGCTGGGATGGAAAGAGAAATGGGCGACTGCGAGCACGCAGTGTAATCACAAAGGCTGAGGAACTGCAGGTGCTGATCTGTTTTAAGGAGGACTTGATTTGATTAACTCCTTGAAACCACAAGGGACAAAAACTGGATTCTTTGGAGAGATTCAACAAACTCCACTTCAAGCAAATTTGTGAAACACTAAACATGCACTGTACTTTCAAGTGAAAAGTTACATCAGTCTATAATTCGCATTGCAAAGGGAACTTGGACTCAGTAACCTGATCCATGAAGAAAGGCCTTGGTGCAGGAAGGCTTGCTGCAGTTATCTCTCAGCAGGTGAGATTTTTACCCACTTTCTGAATAATCTGCCTCAAACTAAAGACCAAACATTATTCATCCATCTTGACATGAAACAGGACTTCAAAACATGCGACTCCAAACTAACATCCATAACAAAAAAAATGTGTCATAACTTGAAAAACTGGGACGCAGACACAGAAGTGAAGAAATGTAGCCTTCATTATTGCTCGCTGCACAAACGAATGCTTGCAGCTTATTCCACTGAGATTCTTGGAAACTATTCTGTCACATGTTGAGATTCTATTTGGAGCCATCTGCCATGGAAAACGGGACAGAATTTATTATTTATTACACAGCATAATTGCAGGGCCGGGTGTATTACTGAGGTGGGAGAGATCACAGAAATCCCTGTTTTAAAGAGGAAAGGCTCTCACATCTCTTGCTCTGACCACAGGGTCAGAGTGAGGCCTTCAATGCATGCTGTTTCATTGCATCCCTGACTTATCTTTTAAAATAATACACAGTGATTATTTTAACAGTGTTCTGATTTCCATGGAAAATATAAAGACATTTTCTTGGGGCTTAAACAGAAAAACCAGGGAGGCCAAAAAAAATCTTTTAAAAGGCCTACTTAAGGTTCTTGCTTCTGGGCCAGATGCACCTTATAACACGCGGGTACGCCGAAGCCATATATATTATACATATTGATGTACCATTATAATGACTAAGGTGTTGTCAAACCTCAAAGCAAGTGTGGTCAGTTATGCAACATCTGTTATGTCCAATGACAAGTAGAACTGAAATGAACGATTATATCCATTATTGATTCATCTGTCAATCAAGTTCTACACCAATCGATTGCTTGTTTGGTCCATAAAATGTCAGAATTAAAAATTCTCAAATGTCTCAAAGATTTAGTTGTTCAGCGTTTACTGTCATAGGATTTTTTTTAAAAAACCTGTAAATATTCACATTTCAGAGGCTGAAATTAGAGTCGTTGGACACAGCAACATTTTGAATAAAACAAAGTGTCACATAACTGTCACTTACAGACACTCTGATATGATGAACCTAAACAGCACGGTCATGATACACATTGCCACAATACTGAATTGTGTTATAACCTAGTAATACCAAGAAATTTTCAGCATTTTTTTTAAATATATTATAAAATTACATGCCATTATGTAGCTACAACCTCATTTATTATCCAAAAAATCTAACAACTCTACAATACATATACAGAACACAAACCTTAATAACAAAATCATCTTAAACTCCAACACTTTTCCATCTAAGAACAAGAGTGAATATTAGGAGTTGTGGGTACAGTCGGTTACCTTGCAATAAAGTGTGTACACGATTCCCACAAGACAAGATCTTAAAATGGTAGAAATATGTCACTTTTCATGGATGCCACATGGGAAGAGCACATGGGCAGCCTATAGTGCTGAATGCAAGTCTCTGCCTTCTCCGTCCCCCCTTCATGTCTCACTCCATGAGCCCTCTCCCACATTCACACCCCCCTAACCCCACGAGCAGAAACAACGCCAAGACGAGGGGAAGTGCCAACATTTGCTGTGCTGCGACAGTTTCGGGTTGCGGAGCAGGTCACATGTCACAACAGTGGAAAATCATTGTGATTGGATCTCCAAGCCAACAGCTGGCGTGGTATAGTTGAATGACAGAGGCTAAGGTTAACCCTTTCTGCCCAACAGCGTCAAAACCTCACAGTGGTTTTAGCCGAGGAGAGCAGAGTCTTGCAAGTCACAAGTCTCCTCTCTACCCAAGCTATTTAAGGCTGCTATCACACATTAGAAAACGGCCACCCAGAGGGGCTGTGGCAAGTGGAAACAAGTACAGAGGACAACAGTGGTGGGCATCTCAGAAATATACTCATGTCTTTGTTTCCACGCTAAGGAAACCCTCTGGCAGTTTGTACACCTCTACGTGCCAACAACTCGATGCAAGTCAAGGATAGCAATTCTAGGGATCCCTCTGCAATGGAGCTGCCTAATGCGAGGGGTGGTATTTTTAGCTTCCCCCAGACTGTCCCCTCCCCCCACCGCTAGCCGCTGCTGAACTGGGTCAGGCCATGTAAATGTGGAGGGTACAAAGCAGAGACACCCGGCCCTCTCCTTGTGCCGCACGGCTCGCAGCTGAGAGCGCCACTTCACCACACGGACTGGAAGCTCTACATGGCCCCTCCGAACGCTGTCAGGCTGCCAGTTCGCGTGAACACACAGTCGGAGGTGCCACCGTCAACACACTTTGTCCTCTTCAGCTCTTCAAGTATGGAGCGTGTAAGGGTCTTTAAAATTAAAATGAATCATAATCATTTTGATTTTGTGTGGCAGTTAACTAAGAATGAGACATTTATTTGTTAATGTGGATTCAATGTATAATTTTTTTTTAGGAAATATGCAGTTTTGTACATTAAAATGAATAAATATGTTTTCCTACACACAACACTGCTGTTGTTTTATGCAACTAAATAAATCATTGCACATTCATTGTTAAACCTTTGTGTAAAGATAATAGGTGTTTTTAGTAATCGTGGCCGTATCAGAGAATATCAAGAGAATCTAGTCTGTTTTTCATACGTATCCTTAAAAACATGGAGAGATACAGATGAAAAAATCACTGCAGGTGAAGCACAGGCTAGGCTGAAAATGGGGCAGGATTTTGGCTTGTTACATCATAACACAGGGGAGAAAAAAAATTGTAGCTTCTGATACACAGAAATGTCCTAGAATTTGCAGTATGGAGGCATTTAAACACATCAAGGACATCCAGCAGGATGCTGCAAAGTACTTATAATTAACATGTCCATGAAAGGAGGCCTGTCAAATAAATAATCATGTCATTCAATCCCTGGCAAGGCTCAAGTGAAAATGACTTCATTGTTCCTATTAAATGTGTGCTTGTCAAAATATGAAATAGTCACAAATCAAGAAAATACAGCTGACGTGACAGCTGGGCTGGAGAAGCCGTGCTCCCTCAGTTACTTAATCACACAAAGTTTACAACAATCCTGTGTTTCTTAACATCAGCACAACGTTTAATCACTGTGAAGACTCATTGTCTGTGTAAATGATGAGAGGTCATATGGTGCAATCATTTACTTCTCATTTGCCGAACGATTACCAAGCAGTGCTGACTCTTGAAAGACTATCCTGTTGTTATGGTATGATTAATGACTGACATGTTTTTCACACCATTATTTTTTTTTTTGGGAAGGACAGAATGTACTATGAAACATTTAGAGTACCAAATATTTAGCTGTTTTTGGTTGTATCTGTATTGTGGCGTCATCCTCTGACTGTGAAAATATTATAATATCTTTTCCTTTAGAGGAAAGAAAATCAGGAGGGATGGTTTTATTTAGCTGTTGCAAAGTCCTTCATGTACATAGGATGGAAAATATTCCAAAGTGGAGCATCTTTCATCGAGGCACTTTGAAGATGAGACGCTCTCCCGAGTTCTTTGTTATGTGTGATTCTACATAGCAGCTCTGCGGCCTGAGGTCCTGCCGCCCTGCCATTTGCTGCCACAGTCTGACCTCGCTGTCCTTACCATTTCAGTTTCATGACACACTACTGCTGTGCATTAGACTTGTCATACGGAGTGCAATTTGTGATAGTAAAACATATATGTGCACAATACTATTAACATAAAAGGATGTGAATTGTGTCTGAAAGTGAATGCAAGATTATTTCATAATAAATTTCAGCCAAGTGTTTCAACACAAAAAAACACGGGCTACGATCTCCCTGAGGAGGCCTACAACCTGACCAGTGCTGCTTTCACTGTCAGCGAAACTGCATTCAATGTAACTAAGCCACTGCTGTGATGGCAGCCTCACCAGTGAGCACAACACAAAAAATCTGCTAGTGGATCTGCCTGAAACAGGGTGAAAAATGTGTTCCTGCAAGGTAGAATGTGTTCACTCAGTGCTATCACCAGCACAATGAGGTAGCTATCAGCCTTTCTCCACCTGGTACAGCAAGGTTTCAGAGAGCTGATCCAGTGGCTGTCTGGATGTGTGGTGAACATTACACTGGTGAAATAGTGGTTCATGCCATCTCTGATACAACCATTTCTTAGCATTAAAACAACTTTGAGGTCTAGCAGTATGGTTATGTTTTATATGCCGCATGCTACAGAGATCAATGAGAAATCATTTTTCATTTCACAGAGGTATACACATACTAATCAAATGGCTAAATCTGCTACCCTTCATTAAAAAAATGTATTTCTCCTCGGTGACACGTCAAGCTATGAACCCTACCAGCTTGCCAAAACTAACATGAATGCCTGCTGGACTGACTTGCAGCATACTTAGACCTTATAGATGCCTTGTGACTAATTCATGATATTTTGCAACGTGTGCCTTATAATTGTTTTAGTGGGCAGGATCATAGCTTGTCCAATTAGTTTTGCCAATTTTTCCAATTACAGCCCTCTTGGCTTCCCTCTCGTGTTTTACGAAAAAGCTAATTAATTTAAGTCAAACCCATTTCTACTGCTTTGAACGGCAGGATTTGAATGAACACGTAGGAATGAATGAGTCAAACTCAATGAAACCTACAACCTCTTCTTGGAATAACCTTGGCCTTATAATCCACTCAGAGAAGGAACGATAAGCAAAAGTCCACCATCAGTAAATAGCACCCTAAATACATTGTACTTCATGGTAAAAAAGTCAAACTATATTTAGCTTTCCATGTCAGTTTACATGAGGCTCAATGTCACCTTAGATTAATGACCTACAGTGCCTTGCTCTCTAAAATAATACAGTTACAAAACATTACAGAGCAACATCAGAGTGACCAGTGAACTAATATGAGCAACATTCAATTAACAACATTTCCAAACACTGACTGACATTTTTGGAGACTAGGCTTATAACTGAAAGAAGTACAGGCCCTGACAATGAAATCAGTGGACATACCACTCTTCTGTGATGATTTATGGACAGACTTAACAGGCGGTAACTGCCTGCAAGAAAGTGTGTTCAGTAAACTGCATTACTTTGCAGTGTCTATCGATATGTTGCTGCTAACAAGAAGCAAACAGCACTTATTTTAAAAGCAAGCCATAATGTTATATTGGCAAAAAATGACCTACTCTCCAGAGTGGTTGATTAACTTTGCATGCACTGCATTAAGAAGGAGAACCTTAAGTTGCAGTCTTTGAAAGGTTGTTGGTCTACATACGTAAGTAGGGGAAAACATTATCTAGGTGAACCACGCTGCCAAGTTCAAGTGATCACGCTTCTAGAGATATAACCATTTTACAAAAACAAGTGCAGTGACGACTGACTCATATCCTTGAGTGAGGGCAAGCTGTGCTGTCAAACAGTCAGTCGTCGAGAAAAAAAAAAAGAAGAAGCACGGTATAGCGAGGAATAAGAAAAGAGATATTTTTGTCATTCTTGAGTGACAGCAACAGTCTCAGTTCAAAGGGCTCAGACACAGCGACAGATTGTGTTACTGGTGGTTTAAGTGAATCATTAAACAAACTCTGAATCTCTATACGCCGAGCTGGACAGCTACGTTGAAATATCACTCATTGCTGACCCTGGTAAAATGTTTATAAAATGTAGTAAGAATTCCTATTTAAGATGAATTACAGCAAAATCTATACTGCTCTGCAAAATGATACCTTGACTACAATGTTATACCAAGGTAGAGCTTAGCTCACATTTTATTATGTAATATGTCTACAGATGACTATAACATGCTACAGTGCCTGAAACACCTTGGATTACTGAATCGGAGCTCTTTAAGATCTAAATTACATGATGTCCATGTGTTTTTTTTTGTTTTTGTTTTTTTTTTTGCTTTTAAATACAACAGTACTTGCAATCCACTGTGGGATCACAAGTCATTACACAAACACAGGAAGACACTGCTGGCACTGCAGCAAAACCGGGTGCTGTTTAATTGGATAAGGAGTGATCCCTTCAACTAGACACCGCAAAGGTGCTCAGAGGCTGCACTCCACATCAACCTGGAAACTTGCAGGCAGTCTCGGGTTGGCGACAAAAACGTAACACACCGTCCATCAAGGTGAAGAGGGCAGCGTAAACGTAGGTAATGAACTTAGTGGTAGTTGCTGGAAAGCTTTGGAAATACGAGTTGCCGTTATAACAAGACATGGTAATTTAAAGCGGCATGCTGCGTTCAGGGGTTAACCCGACTGTGTGAATTTCAGCTGCCGCGCCTGTTATAACTTATATTTTCTTTTAACAGCTCGCGTTTACAAAAGAAGCGGTTTGGTTAAACAGAGGAGGGCTTATCGTAGAGACAGAAAGGCAGAGAGATAGAGGGGTTTGGGCTTACAGCATCGACATGTTTCGGGCTAAAAGCTGGGTTCAAGATAAGGTAAAGGATGGAAATCACACACGATAAAATGGGCAACGTGAAGTAGACATACAAGTGCGTGCTATTCACCGGGTGTGTTTAAGTTTGACAGCGTAAGGAGATGTTAATTTTCTAGTTTTATTGGGTATTTTTATAAAAATTGCACCGTGTCAGATAAACTCCGACGACCGAGGAGTGCGGCGGTCCGAGCCGTTCCAGGCCGGTTACCGACATCACCCTTCCCCAACGGCCGCCAGCTGACATTATCTGTTTATTTTCTGTCTGTAAAATGGGCTCCACGACACGGTTAACGGGACAGAGTGACAGCTCGTAAACCTCCCCGGTGTAGGGATAAAAAAAGCAGGTAACTTTCTTAAAGCAGGTCCACATTTATTTAAAGCGGCTCGACGGTGTCTAAACGTTGGAGCCCCCCAACGTCTGAAAACTGCCGCGTCCATTAGCCCCAACGTTTGACAAACACACACACACCGTTAGCGTGCAGTGTTAGCCAACTAGCTCCCGGGCGTTAGCTGGATGTAAAGAACGGGGGGGAAACACACACACTCCGCACACACACGAAGACAAGACGCCAGCACACTTGACAAGTCGGGCAACTTCACCCCTCGGAACCAGGCACAAGTCGAGCTGAGCGCAAGCCGACAAAACGTGCCAGCATCCCCGGTTGATAAGCTACCTGAGCTTGGGGAGGGAGGTGGAGGAGAGAGAGAGAGACAGAGAGACGCCCGTTGTCAGCATGTATCCAAGATATAACGTTGGCTAGCGACGTTAGCTTGGTATAAAGCTAACTACCCACCGGTGGCTGGCCCTGGTTGATCACTGCACACCCAGCCACACATAAAAAGCAGACTTATCCAGCTTTCAGTGCAGCTTTTAACACGCTTTGAAAGCGGCACCCACTATCTATCCTGCGGCATTTGTCGTGCCGGTAAAGACAACGCAAGCTCCCCTCAAAAAATGAATAAAAATACTTACTCCGTTCTCTGTAGAGCACCCCAGGTCCCTTTCTCTCTGTAACTCCCCCTCAGTCTCACCAAAGACTAGACTCTCTCCCCTGATCTGAGGTAAAGTCCCGCCCACTGCGCTGTCACAACCACAACCAAAGTCCCCGGTCAAGACCTGCCAAGATGGTTCCCCTCCCACTGTCGGAGCACGGACACCCACCATGTACAACTTCGGAAAGGATAAAGACAATATGAGACATGTCCAGCTGTTTAAACGGCTGGAAAAGCGCTGCTAGCGCCACCACTAAAATAGGCGGCTAAGACATTTTAAAACAGTGATTAATATAGCAGCTCAATGATAAGTGCTCACTATAATATAGAACAGGTGCATCTTAAAATCACCTCGCTTTAAAAGAAAACAAAAAAAAAAACAAATATGGTTACCTCGTAAGGCTGTTATCTTCTCTTTTAGCACTGACGTGTGCGTGAAATATATCGCGGGGAGTGTAAGTCGCTTCAAAGAGGAATTTCTTTCTCGTTGACGAAGGCGGAAGTGCGCTGACAAAGCTCATCTCGCCTCGCCCGCGTCTTTTCTGTCACAACACCGCCGGGGACATGTGATGCGCGTCAAAAGGAGGATGGGTACGGAGCGCTCGTGTGGATTCCCATTGGCTCAGCCGGCATATCAGTCGCCTATGGAAACGGTTACGTCATGATCCCCTCGTACTCCCTCTTTGCTCCCGTGTCGCTTTATAATAACAGGATTATTCAACAGCAACCCCCCCTGCCTCAACATCATCCCAACTCCTCCAACCCCTCCATCATATGATGCAGCCTGTAAAAAAAACTACGCTCTGAAACCTTAATGCCTCATTTTTTATTTGCTGTCTGGCTGCCTTCAACTCCACCTAGGCTACACAAGGCTCTTCCCTCGGCGCCTAATCAAACCTGACGTCATTCTTTCCATGACGTAGCGCTTTTTTTTCCCTTCTTCTTCTGCGGATTCAATGCCTGTATTCTTTGCGATACTTCAGTCCTGTTGAGAGGAGTCACAGAGCCGACAATCAGCCTTTAGCTGCTCTGGGGGCCAACTGTCAGTGAAATGCACTGAGCTGAGCTGCACTGCAAGCAGAGGTCCATGTTCCCTTATGGCTTTGCATTATGCTATAGCAATTAAACAACATATTGTTAATATGCTTCAGAACTATGGTGCAACAAAAAAAGTTCACTTCGATCACATGGGACTTTGCACAATAAGTGCAAAACAACCAAATAAGTAACAGACTGAAAAACACAAAGTGCATGAGGTCAGGTGAAGCATATTTTCAGTCAAGGTGAATAATGCATAAATCAAGCATCAGCATTGCACAAACCAGGTCATGGAAAGACAGTGACTTTTATAAATTGCATCTGTAGTTTTATGACCTTGTGGTGGACCCTAGGTGTAAAAAGACACGAGTGGTGGTAGATGATAAACAGAAAACAATTCAGGTTGAGGTCAAACCTCAGTGTAATATACTTGCAGTTTTCACATAATGGGATGTATCATTAACCCAACAGCCCTGAGTGCACAGAAGCATTTACCTCCTCTGATTTGTCAACAAGGGAAGTTCAACATGGCTTTGGCTGTGTGCAATTTGAAAGTTGGAAAATGTTATTTCAGAATGTGTCATGTCAGATCTATGTCAAGGGGAGAAGACATTGGAAAGAAAGAGGAACAGGAGAAGCAGGGAAAGAAAAAAAATATGATTTATGTAAGTTGACTTGTGCAATCATTTGGTCTTATGCCTGTGTAATTTGACTGGGTGGGTTCAGTCAAAAGAACAAAGAGGAACAATCAAGATGAACAGTTACACAAAGAGATTTCCAAATGATAGATAACAGATTAGATATATTAGATAGTTAACGCTAGATTTTGTAGTGTTCAAAATTCGAGAAGTAACATGGGTGCAGTCTGGGTGTCAGATATGCTTCCCCCTCACCCTTCACACATTTTTTTTTTTAGCTGTCAGTCAACACACTGCTCTCAAACTTCAAACTAGAGCGTTTGCAGCAGCGTTTCAGTGCCGGTGTTATTTCTTGTACATCCAACGGTAGCGCAGGCCTCAGCTGAGCCGGCTCTGGCAAACAGGCCTTCAAAACCCTGTCGTGCCGAAGCAGAGGCGAGACCTATTTTTACGTCTGCCATTTCTCCAGCTCACTGTCGGTGGTTTTGGTGGCTCCCTGATTGGCAGCCTGCGGCGCTTTGTTTTTGGCCAACCTGGAGCAGATGTCCCTCTAACGGGACACCAATGCCACCCCGTTTCTCTCTGTCCGTCTGTCCAGAAGTCTTTGTGTCTTCCCTCTCCTCCTTATCTCACCTGTTCACACACTGCAGAGGCAGGAAGACACACTTGGCAAGAATCTAGTAACAGGAATGTTGAAAGAATGTTAATATAGACTCTAAGACTCTATTTTAAGGTTAAGGACTTAAAGAACCTTAATCAGTATGATATACTTAATGGAAGCTATAAATTAGATGATGGCACGTAATCCCATAAAAAAGCAAGAATTAACATTTTAGCACATTGGTATTTGCATAGTTAAAACAAACACAATTTATTATGTTAATTATTTATCCTTCAGGGATGCTTGTTGGCAGATTTTGTGGCCCTTGCTTGACCCAGGCTAACTGTTTCCCCCTGTTTCCAGCTTTTGTGCTCAGCTAAGCTAAATAGCTGCTGGCAGTGTGTAAGCTGGCTGTTATTTCCCAGAATGCTCCTTTAAAATGCATCTTATTTATAGACAGCCTTGTGTAAAATGAAAAATTAAATAAACATGAGAAGGGGAAAAAAAGCACGGTGACAGACAGACATATGTACGCACATAAAGTAGAAACAGGACCCCAAAGAACTGGACTTTTTCCTTCCAGTTAGGGGGTAATGTTTGTAATGCATATTCTTTAACTAAATAGGACAATAAATTGGGATTCCGCCTTGTGTCATCACAGCCTGTTTGTTCAGTTGAAACCACTTAATCTTCGCTTCAATCCATTTAAACACTTTGGGACCGCAGAAGTGAGCACGATGGTGAAGCTCCACACGAAAGGGCTTTTTAGATGTATCCACACAACAATCCGAGAGCTGTCTGGTCTTTTGACTTGTTAACAGAGATGGTGAATTATTTACTCCTGGAAATAAAAATTGGAAACCGAGAGAGCAGCATCTCAGGGAACGAACCACAGCCGAAAAAACTTATTTCAAGTTTTTAAGGAGACCAAGCATTTTCCCCACAGCTGTTGTCTGAGTCTTGCTGTTGACTCAGTTTCTCGGTGGAAATTTGCCATATGCTCTGGAGCATCTTGTGAACTACAGTAAATGTCAAGTGTCATTAGCCTTTGTGCATGCTAATGTGTTGTTCGTGCTGTCTGAGTAAGTATTAATGATGAGGCATGCCAAAACTCCCCCAAAAGGGGATGTTGCCTTCAGGGTAACGTTTGAATTCATTAAAAAACACACTCAAAACATGTCTACTTTATTCATTTAGGTTGAAAGAGAACACATGGTTTCACAGAGAAGGAGGCAACAGAAGACTACCCCCTCCCCCCCCCCCCACCACCACCACCACCACCACCACCAAAAAAAAAAAAAAAAGTTGGGCTGAAGTGTTGTCACATTTGAGAATAAACAAGATAGCTGTGGCTGTGTGTGTGTGTGTGTGTGTGTCTGTGTCTACTGCATGTGTGTGTTCATCCCAACATAGAACTTTAATTACTGGGATAGAGCTCTACACACCATGAGACAAGATAGCTTGACAAATAATTGCAGGTTCAGTCGAAAGAGTGTCTAGCAACTGGCACCGTGTGAATGCGTCTGCTGCGAACTGAGCGAGAGCAACTTAGTTGCGGACTCGGCATCTTATCACATTTTCAGATAGCTCGGCTGCTGTGAACTGATTAGGACATTTACACAAGCAACGATGCACAATGGAAACGCCAAAGGGAATGGAAAAGAGAAATCATAAGCCGCTGAGAGATTATCAGTTATTTCCTAAACAATTTTTAAACAAACATATGACTGCTGTGGAAATGCCAATAGTGCAGTTGGAGATCATGTGCCTCCCGAGCAAGTGGAAAATGTAAACTTGAAGATGTCTCATTAGCCGACTTGCACAACCAGGGTCCCTATCAGTGAGGACACGCTGTATGATTATTTCTTCCCTTGGTCAACCGATCTTTCTACACCACTTTGCTTCTTGAACGGACGTCGCATTTTCCACTGGCTCAGCACATTGGCAAAGAGTTAGACGTGGAGGAGAAGTGGGGGGGGGGGCTTCCTTCTTTTCAAGAGGAAGAGGAAAAACTGTGTTGCATACTTTAGAGAAAGGCTGCTGCTGATCGGGGGTTGATGATGTGTGAGAATTTTCCGATTGCAAATGAATCAAAAGCCCTCACTTAGTTTAGAGGACATGTCATCTTCCTAGCCTCAGTGTTACAATGCATTAGCATTAGACTGTTTAGACCTATTATTCACACAGGACAGTAGCCATATCAATCAGACAAAGTTTATATAAAGGATGGGCCTCGCGCATTGTAATAACAAACCTTTCTTATCTAACACGTCATTAGTCTGCCACAATTACTGTAATCACATTTTTCCTGAAGTCCACAAGAGTCCAAACATTGGTTTATGTCTGCTGGCGGAATCCCCAATTATATGATTAACATCCGCAGTCTGCTGACTGGCAAAACAGCTGGAGACACCGACTCATGAATTACACCTATGATGCAGGTAAAGATGTAAGGGAAGATCTGAAGTGCGACCTTGTGAGGCAGCCACACACACAAAGACCCCTTGTGTGAGGGAAAGCTGAGTGAGAGGTGGCAGCGGCGGTGGTTGTGGTGGTAGGTGTGGTGGTGGTGGGGTGAAGGAGGGGTCTATCATGACCGAGCTGCTCGTCCCAGGTCTGTGTGTTTGTGTTTCCAGCTACCCCTGGAATTTACAGCAGGCATTAGCGAGGGCAGCAGCAGAGAGGTGAACGGCCTGCAGGATAAAGGCCAGAGTTGTTGGGAAAGGGGCAGTGTAGAAAGAGAGAGAGAGAGAGAAAGAGAGGGAGAGAAGAGAAGAGAAACAGAAGTTGTAGAAAAGGAAGATGAAACATACAAGGAGTTATTGTAAAAAGGGAAAGAGTCAGCAAATAAGTATGAACTGGAAATAGAGATGGGAAAACAAAGGCCGTGTGTGCGCACAGGGCGTGTGTGTGTATGTGTGTGTAGGGAAGGAGACAGTGGTCTTACTCAGCCCTGAGCCAGCAGCACTGAGATTATCTGGCCAAGTTTCCACTCACAAACAATAATTCACCTCAAGTGCCCATTGAGGCGAGACTTTGTCAGGACAGCGACCCACCCAACCCGACATGAGGGTGTGTGAGCGGAGGAGACTGTGTATGGTTATAGGATGCCCTCACCATATAAACCTGAGTGTGTGTGAAGCCACAGAAGAGCCATAGAAGGGTGTTCGCGGGGTTCAGGGTAGGGGTGGGGGGTAACTGCCACCACCCTCTGGGACGTGTTTTCCGTGGTCTGTTTTCCGTCGATATCTTCTGTATTTACATTAGGCTTGGCCAGCGGCGAAGCTGGAAAGTGTATTTCATTCAGGCCAGTGAACATTTACATGTCATAAAATGTGGGGCATATAAATAGTCTTGATTCAATTACCGCCAAGGCAGAGAAACCACCTGAGATTCCACATTTAGACTCCGGCGCAGCGCTCATGGAAAACACTGTCATTAGACTCGAACAGGATTGAACGTGGAAAACAAAATATGCAGGACAAAAATATTGCCGAATCAGACACCAGCTCTGTGTGTTTTCAGGCTAAAAAACAAGTTTGCCAGAAACGATGCATACATGATAAGAAAAAAGGTAAGAGTTGAAAGCGTTTACGCATGATTTATCGATAGAAGGGACAAATTATAAAACAGAGGAAGCTTGTGTGCTCAAGTGCAGCTCATTGTGAGGGCTAGTTTAGCTTTCTGGCAGAGGTGACTTTGGGTAAATTAGTGGCAACAGGCAGTAATTAAGAATCGTTTTCACTGTGTTTAGTTGTTCAGTTAGGCGTGGAACCCATCAGCCCTATAAATCTGCTGCTCTCTTCCCCCAAAGTCTGAGGAGTGCCACCCGGGACCAGGCAAAACAATTAATAGCAACTTAATTACAGTGCCATATCAGATTTTTGCTTAACCCACAGAATGTGCAGAGAGCAAGAGAATGGCCGCAGTAAAAGTGCTCACTTCCCCAAGCCGGCGCAGAGCTTTTTGCAATGTCCAGAGCAGAGTGGCAGAGACTGGGCACAGATGGGGCATAGAGGAGTAGATCCAATGGGAACTCGGTGCCCTTTACACCCCATTTCTTCCCTTTCGCATGAGGGCTTTTCCCCTGGGAGGGAAAGAAGGCACGGGGAGAAAGAGAGGAATGACTAACAGACTAAAAACCTATGAGTCTTGGTGCAAGAGAACCCTGCAGCACATGCGAGCACACACTCGGTATGCACGTAATGCACGCATACACACACCTTGCCCCGCAGCAGGTGATGGCCTTGACCTTCCAAGCAAGAGAGCAAGTGGACGTATGTGTGTTTGGATGAGGGATAAACAGTCCATGTACAGTCCACATGTATTTCCTGAAATGCTGAGCTTTGAATATGCATTAATGGTAAGGCTACTGATTTAAATACCCTTTAAAACCCTTTGGTTGTCATTTGAAATGCACCAAGTTTCAAAATCAGTCAAATTTCAACTGTCGATCTCATTTTATTGCTCAGAACAAGGCCAATACGACATGTTGCTCCAGTGGAGATGGAAACGGGAGTAAAATCATAGCCCTGCTTAGTTACCGAGCCGCGATCAACCCCGTGATTACATGTCATGTCCCCATCATCATTACCACCGGCACACCCCTTACCCCGATTTAGAGGGGGGGAGCGAGAGTGAGAGAGGCAGATCCAGCATGATCCTACCATAGCAGATGGATATGTCAGATATGCCTGCTTGGGCTTATGGAGATGCTTAGTGGTAAATGTAATGACCTGTGTGGGTTTGTGTGTGTGTGTGTGTGTGTGTGTGCCTACCCCCCAATCCACTGTTCCAATTACCCGGGGTCTGTCTGGGGAAAACTCAGTCACTTGGCTGTGACAGAGAGGCAGGACAGAGCCAGTTAAAACTTAGACTCTCTCCTGATAGACGAACCAAAGAGAGGGAACTTTTGCCAGTTTGAGACAGCAGGAACGAAACAGCTCTGTTTACTTGCTTGGTTAAAAATGACAAATTACTGACCGCACGCTGCTGCGACGATGACAGGGCGGTGAAATTTCTCCAGACTGTCCTCTGAGAAAAAATGTTCAAGGTTACAACTGAGTGTGTCTGTCTCTTGGAGCATTATCAGCCGCGTGACTAATACGTAAACATCTGTGTGAAAATTTGACGGCTCCAGTTTTGTGGTTGGGGGGAGAGACTCGCTCCTCTTTGGAAAAAAAAAAAGGCCCACACAACGGGAACAGTGAAATCTCTGCCCATTCAAGCGCATCAGTTGTCTTATAAATTGAAAACACTGGTGCTGACCTGGTTCGCTGCAATCCAGGAAGTCAGTTTGGTCTACTTAAGTTTAAAAGGAACACAATGTGCCTTGCAATTAAATTACAGGACACACTGACAAGGTTCAACAAGGCCGCGGTTCAATTCCTGAGTCATAACGGGGTTGATGCACAGCAGTTCCCTTTGCTGCAAACTTTTATTTAGGCTCAGATGACCTTTCCAATAGTCTGTGTAGTGATGAGGTTGAAGTGATGTTTTCCCTTTCATCCATCCTTTAATGAAATATTTACGTCAGGTCACTCACCGGACTGCACAGTCCACTTTAAACACACACCCCATTTGTTTAATTCCCCTCAGAAATACTGCCACGAGCCTCCTCTCTCTTGTCCTTGAGCCTTCCTGCTCCTCAGAAGTCACAACCTTCAGCTGCTGTCCAACGGTTAATGGAAACTTTCCTCTCTGTTAGCGTGTCATGTGAAGGGCAAAGACAGGAGTTTTCCAATGCTCGGCCTGTTGCGAAAAAACACCCTTCCCTGGTGTGATGCATCGGGAGCCTGGAGGAAAAAAAAGGGCATGTTTGTCAAAGCTCTTTGGTGGGCTTCCTGTTTTGACCTACAGGAGGGCAAGGGTTTGTGTGTGTGTGTTTTCTGTTCGGGTAGGAGGTGTTTGGGCTCTATCCGGCATCGGAGCGTGTTCTCGGAAGCCTTTCTCCCCCCCCCCATGCCACCTGTGATGTAACGACTACACCTCATTTCACTAATGAGCGACACAATGACACAAGTAATATCTAAAAATGTTATCTGTGGAATGGCTCACATTCAGTCACGGAGCATTGACGCTGAAGCACTCTCCATTGTCGTACCTCTCCTTGGTATTTGTTAAATGTCGGCTGGTGCAGTCTATCCATTAGCCTTGTCTATGTAAAATTCCACTCAGATCTCCAGTATGTGAGAAACCATAGAAACAGACTGGCCTTTGTTTCTTGTGCTCGGGGAAAGTGTCCTGTGAGCTGAACTGAGTAATACTGCTGTGGCAGATGACTGGCCCACTCACACATTCAGTGGCGAAGAAAAAAAATGGGTGCAGAATTACATTAATAAAAGGTGTGACATTTTGAAGGGCTGAAGATGATTTTCCATAAACTCCTCTTTCTAATAAACTCTCTCTTTAGGAGAGCACTCGACGAATTGGGATGTTTTGTTCGCTCAGACGCTGTGTTGCAGAGAGTTAGACGGGAGGATCGATACCACACTCATGACTCTGTTGCAAATGCATATGTAGCTGGAGCCAATACCTCTTCAGCTAAGTGATATATACATTACATTTCATTTATTTAATGTGTACAAAAGGTGATTTGACATCTTGTCTGATGTGACTGGTCCTAGCCAAGAAATAGTCTGGCGCATAACGACTCTATAAAACATGACTTGTTTTGTTTTTGTTGTTGATCTTTTTAATCAGCACATTGCCTCTCATGCCGAACTGCTCCTTTAACCGTCCACATGCCGCCAGAGTTAGACAAGTTAGCAGTTGGATCCACTTTTTGGGAAATAGACCTCAGCCTCATTAGAGTGACCAGACAACATGAAGCATAGTCGGAGTCGTCTGCATGCAGCCTAGTTAAGGGCTACCCTACTTTCAGCTCCAATAGCCCAGTTACGAAAACACCCAGAAGAGTCAGTCTCTCCATGAGAACAGAGTCCAAATAAGTAATGGCAACTCTGAGCTAACACTGGAGCTACCCTCGCCCTAAAATATAGAGGGGAAGATTGGGCAGAGTTGTCACAGAGAGCCAGAAGTGGGATGGTATATATTACATTAATATATAAACTATCTGACAAGCTTGTCCTCTGTGACTTACAAGATCATGCTCAAGGACACGCTGGCAGGACATATGGCCATTAATGAGCACTGACTGCAGTTGTAGGGAGACTCACTGGCAAGTGCAGTGACACTTTACTTTATGTGGCGATTCATCCCGACTAATATCAGACATTTGCCAGAATTAGCGAGAAATATTCCACTAAAGGTATTACAGAGTTTTCAGCTCTGCTTTAATAACATCACGTCTAACTGTTTTCAAGGTCTGGTTGGCAAACATTAGCCAAGACCGTTGATGTGCTCCAGGCTGGAACGAAACATGGGTTCTTTCCAGTTTACTTCCCAATGTCAAACAAGTGCCTCTTGACTGTCAAATGCAAGGGAGCAGTGACTAAATACATTCCCCAGAGCAGAAGCATCGAGGAACTCCTTGCTATAAAAGGGAAAAAAAGGACAAAAAGGAAACTCAGGGTAGAGGCTGCGAGTCATCATTAGTGTTATTATCTAGAACTTCATGTTGGATGTGCTGCAAGTCAGCGCGGCCCCTAGTTTTAGTGGATGCTAATTGCTATCATTACGGATGGACTGTTTGCTCAAGGTATAAACTGCGCTGTGCTGATGTGAAATGGAAACGATCAACTGATAGGAACACCAGGCTAGATAAAATGAATGTGAAGGTTTGCTTTAGGAGTTTTAAATCGCCATCGTTGTTGTTATCTCGTACTTTCCGTCCACGTGTCTGATCTCCCTCCTGTTGAATCACTGCCTCATTTTAATCCTCCGTTTCCTTCCTCCTCGCATCCCATCTAGCAGAGATGCTGTCCCTGCTCACAGTTTATGTAAGTCACAGCCCGGGGAGATGATAAAGAAGCTCTAGGGTGGTGGAGGTTTCTGGCAGGGTGGCGGCGGCGGCAGTGGTGTTAGTGGTGGAAGGGGAGAGCATCGGGAGCGTCGGTTCCGGAGCCATGTGGCATTGTACCTGCTCATCCATAATGGATGATGGTCAGCAATAATGGATGAGGCTGGTGAGTAACCTGAGGATGCGGTGGGACATGGAGACTTGCTTCGGCCTTAGCCTTCTTTTCCTCCTTTTCCTCCTCCTCCTCCTCCTCCTTCTGTTGTCAGCCAACAAGCCTTTCTCAGAAAACAAGGAACATGATGCTGCTCACCCAGACACGGCCGCATTGAAAACAAACATGGTGGCACTCAAATAAATCCATATTAGCACTCCAACAAACAAGCTGGCTAGGGATACATTTATAAGGGAACAGGGTGATAACAACAAGCGAGGCCTACGTTCCATGTCGTTCTAATTTACCTAAATTTTTAATCTAAAATGAAAGTGCCACTGCTTTTATTAATTCATGATCTGTTGTTTATGTATTTATTACTTGCACATTGAAATAAAAATAAAAAATTCATCTACAGAGAATTATCACCGACATCTGCACCTCCCCATCACAGCGTGTTTCACCTCACTGTTAAACTGTTCGACCGACAACTTCAGTTTATTTTGGTTCACTCTTTCAGCCACAGCAAGCAGCTGTTTTCTTCCGAGAGGCTCAGACAACGTTAGTGACCATCTGATGAACTTTGCAACTTAGCAGCTAAAGAGCCACAAATGTCCCACAGGATTGGTGGAAACTAACAACAGAGCTAAAAGAGAATAAATACTAATGTCGCTTTGTCGCTGAACTGAAAAAAAAAAAAGTTTTATAAAATGTTATAGGTTTAAATCTCATTGTTCTGCTGTTTACTGTAAAAGTGCCTGGGATTCAGTCCAGAAGGAAATTTTTATTGAATAAAAGCGGTACTCAATTTCTTTCTTCAAGTTCTTTGCTTTACTTTGTCAGGAGGTGCACTCAGCCTGTGAAAACGCTTGTATGATGCCTCGTGTGGCTCTGGAGGGAGCTTTGTCAAATCTCAGAAAATACCTCCAGTGAAGCAATAGTGATGTCATCAGGGTTATTCATTTTTAACAGAACGTCTACATTAAAAACTGGAAGTGCAGGGTTTTGTAAGAAGAGGTAATTTGAAGCTTTACGAAAATTGTGGTATCTTAGCCTCTGTTGATCCGTTTCTGACTGTAAGTTGTACCCTTTTAAAGGCAAACTTCAGTGTTTGCAGATTTACTCTTCATACTTTGAATTTGGGTGGGATGAATAACATGGTGATCCACCGGCAAAGTATTAACTGTCCACGATGAGATCTTTGAGTCAGCTGGCCGCCACAAAGGGAGCACTGTACCCAAACAGCTGCCACTGCCCACACCAGCCCCACAGTTTAATGCAGTCACTCGAAATTCAATACCGCAGGGCCCACCCCACCTTACAGTAGCAATCAATGACCAGCACTTTTGACAGGCGACACTGCTGTCTGCTGAGTGGAGGGTGACAGATGGGAAACAGGGATGGCTCTGTGTGTGTGTGTGTGTGTGTGTGTGTAGGAGGGACGGTGAGTGGAGGGGGAAGGGGGGGGGGACTAGTGAACTGGTGAGGCTCATCCTCAGTCACACTCACAATGGCATGCTTAGTCACACACCTGATGGACTGTGAGAAAGAGTGTGTGTCCACTCGCAGGCGGGAGCTGGGGGGTTTCAGGGGGTGACTGACTCACAGCTGATCCCGAAGAGACAGATTGCGCTGCCCTCCGCACTTTCGCTGCTCTCCCCCCTCGTCATCCTCGTCCCCTTCCCCAACAATGATGCGCTCCATTTATTTAATTAGAGCCCCCTCACTTCTAAGTGGCTGCTGATTGATTTCTGCAGGTACACAAAAGCAAGGGAAAATGTAATTGGTGTATGGGCAAAGAGCCGACAAAGCTTTAGGTGTGAAAGTAAAAAGGATTCCCAACATACTTTGTGTGATTACATACCAAAGCTTTCGGCTGTGGGTGTGTAGGCACAAATCTGCCAGAAAATCGATCATGCACTGGCAGCATAATACCATGTGAGCATATGAATCATGATCAGTCTGAGAGAACTAGGTGTTGGTACAGAGTGAGTGTGACTATCAGGGAAAACGAGAGAGAGATGGGGAGAACAAGCAGATGCATTCACGGCTCAGTAGATAAAAAGCAAACCGTAACAATGGCACAGTCATTCACAAAAAGCCTGTGATGTTCGGCAGAGAAAGCTGCGGAGGAGGACTGTGACATCTTAG
Organism: Amniataba percoides; assembly: GCA_037176925.1. Lineage (NCBI taxonomy): Eukaryota > Metazoa > Chordata > Actinopteri > Centrarchiformes > Terapontidae > Amniataba > Amniataba percoides. Next base: position 7,493,744 of record JBAJHX010000002.1, on the reverse strand, counting down.
GCATGGAACTGACACTTATCTTAACTAAAATATTCCCAGCTGTAATGTTTTATTCATCAACATAAAAAAGCAAATGTATGATGGTGTTAGGTGTTATCTTGTATATGTGAATTTTGCAAATGTGTGCACAATTACACAGTGCCTGGGAAACATGTCGCATCAGGGGCGAGTCATCCCAGGATTTCCACGTAACCCAAAGGCCTCAGCGTGTTGAAGGTTTCAAAAAGTCAAGTCAAATACAGTGCGGTACATTTACTCAAGCCTGACAATACATTGCTGATTAGTTCATCAGTAAGTGAACAATTTGCACCGGCCACTGTTGATTCTAATTCATGGGTTGAAATCCTGACAAATATGCAGGGTAGTTGGTAGAGTTGGCAACCAAAGTATTAATATGTACCACAGCCAGAGAAATGACCGACTCCCACAGCTCTACTATATAATTGCAATCAAAACAGAAATCTTCTTGAGTAACCAAAGTTAATAGCAGTCCTCAGACTGCAGTTTTGTTTTTCATTGCACCTGATAAACCTGTGAGCTATAGTCTGATTTTTATAAATGTCCTTCGCTTTCCCTTATTTAAACATGCATGAGTGCTTAATGGCCATGTGGGATGCAGCAACACAGTACTCCAACAGCATGTAAAGCTTTCTCTGTGTTTGTGTGTACCTCATATCAACTATTTCATCTCCCCAGCAATGAAAAAAAAATTGCAATGTTCCGTTTCTGCTTTGGCACTGATAATGCAAAGCCATGAAATCTCACTTCCATTTCACACCCTCAGATTGCACATTCAGTGTCATGTCAGGGATGGGATTTCTGTAAATCCTTTCCCCGAGTCTGGAATGACACATTGTGTGGCTGCACCCAATGGATAACCTCTCGTGAAGCACTTCATTAGAACTCTTCAAGCGAACCGCAAAAGCACAACGCGATACTGTTGCAGAGCACAGGAATGCAGGAATGCGCAGAGCGCTCTGATTGATGGGATTTGTCATTCTGAAAGCTCATCTGAATTTTTGCTGCTGGGGCATCTATGTTTTAGTCACTGCCTACCTTGACTTGACTCAGACATCTGTAGATGACCAGTTACCATCAGTTGATTAGTCATTTTTGATTCTGTTAGTCATACTGCACACTACGTCACAGTCTACACTATTGACAAGCCTACAACTATATATACATATGTGTGTGTGTGTACATATATGCACATATTAATTGTGCATGTATATATATATGTATATATGTGTTTATGTTTGTGTATCTCAGTTAACACACAAGCACAAGCAAGTTAAACTGAAAGTGGTGAGCAGAATGGGGCAGAGTGCACATCTACCTCCTGCTTCATGAAACCGCAAGTCCTCGTGTGGTAACTTCAAATGATCGCATTTATAAGATTAAGCTATAGAGCTGCTACTAACCATTATTTTCATTCGCTATTACAATGCTATTTAATTTATCGAGAAATCATGTACAATATGTTCAAGAACTGTGAAAAACACCATTATCACACAATGTCTTGGAGCTCACAAAAAATACTTGTATTCTCTGACCAAATCCCCCAAATTTCCAAATTATAGCAAAACAAGGAAGCAAATGATCACATTTGAGGAACTAAAAATAGAAAATATTTGCCACTTAAAAATAAACAATTGATCGATTACTACTATTACTACTACGATGATGGATCTGTTCGTGTGCATGAGAATCATCTGTATCAATTTGTTTGAAATATCCATTAAATGTTCTAAACTTATTCATTCAAGACAAATGATTCCATAGGTGGTAAAACCTTTATTTGGCCCTGAGCAGATGAAATATTTTGGTAGGAGAGATATCTGACATCTTCAGTCTGATTAAACAGGGAGATGAAAAATTCTCCCATCAATCGGATTGGACGTGACACTGGCAAGGTCCCTCTGATTGGATGTTTAACTACTGACAGTGATTGATGAGCCATCACAGGCAGAATCACCCACCGGCGGCGGCACCCTCAGGTCGATTCCTCCCCAGATGAAACACCAGCTGAATTGTGGGTAGACATGGTTTGGACTTCATGGGTGGGGGTGGGGAGGATTAGAATAGGTCCATTTAGTTTAAATCTGAATCTTCCTTTAAATGTATTCATGGGAAATAACAGCAGTTCCCGTGTTGTAAATGAGCATACTTATGCACCCCCCCGCAGATATCCACTCAGATGAGCACATGTGCACTGAAACACACTGACAGACACTGCTGCTCTCCCCTACAGGTCTTTTCATTTCAGTAGCAAGGGAGAGCTTAACATCCCTGAGCTTAACTACTCTATGCACAGCCACCAGTGTACAGCAGCCAGTCAAAAAAAATCAATGGAATACAATATAAATACATCAAATAATAACATTTGAAGAAAAGGACTAAATGAGAATGTGTGTATTGGATGTCTGTGTGTGCTGACGTGCTGGAATGATGAGCAGAGCAGCAATTAATTCATTATTCTGTGTGAAATATTTGGTCTGTTCTGTGCAATCTTTCACAATCGCCACTAGACCGAAAAGTTTCGACAAACCAGTGAAGCAGATTGCCTGTGAATTCTAGCTCTCAAAAGTCACAAGTTTTCTGTCCTCAAAAAGACCAAAAAAAAAAAAAAAAAAAACCCCAACACACACTGTGGCGTTTTGGTGTTGAGTACAGTTATACTCTCGTGCAGGAAATACTGTGGTTTCTGAACATCTTTATTGTTACAAAATCCTGCCATTAATTTTCAATATCTAATGTCCTGATGGGCTGTGGCTGCATCTGGTAATCCACAGTGATGTGATTGGTGAATATCTCAATATAGTGACCTATTTTCTAGTAAGTTAACACGGCTGGCATGCCAGCATGGCTTAACTGATCATATAAAACCCGCAACTCGATGGTCTCTTGTGTTGCAATAATGTAATTTGCGCTGCTGTTTTGGTGCTCACGAGTATTTATAACTGAACAGAAGCAGAGCAAATGTGTGTTTGGTCCCTGCTCCTCCTTGGTGTGCATGTGTTTGTTTCCATGTGTTGACGTGAAAGGCAAACACAGCTTATGGCTTCAAGGAGAAGACTCGCCTGTCCCTTTTATTGTATGCAGTGTCGCCACGGCAACACAACAGGAAGCAGGGCGGCTGTGGAGAGGATGTAACCCTGCTCAATAGAATCAAAGGTGGCATCACTCACCCACAACTCTCTCAGTTTAGCTCACTCACTCACTCACACACACGCACACACCTTTTATTCTACTCATTGTTTTATCTATCTATCTATCTATCTATCTATCTATCTATCTATCTATCTATCTATCTATCTATCTATCTGTCTATCTATCT
>JBAJHX010000002.1:7461088-7489631 GCA_037176925.1 Amniataba percoides | reverse complement strand
ACACACACACAACATTATAGAGAGCCATTAAAGGAAAGCTGTGATGCCAACTTGAATTTCCTAATGCCAAACCTTTTAAATAAATGTGCAGAACATAAAGAGGTCCAGATTATTTAAATGTAGATCAACTTTAAAGTAAGTGTACATTATAAATATAACTTTTGAATCAGGGCTCAGAATTGGATGAAACTCAACATTAAGCCACTTGGACTGGGCCACAAAAAAACCCAAAATACCCTGATCTGGACCTTCCTGCTTATAACTTATATCATACTTACTTGGACAAACATGCTCACCATCTTAGCTTAGCATAGTAGCATGCTAACATTTGCTAACTACCTCTAATCATTAACTACCACTGAAGCTAATGGGAGGGATTTATGTTCTGCCAATATTTTGGTTAACAATTAAAGTTATAATCTCAAATATTTTCATTGCATGTTCTCACATTTTAACACTGGTGTTCATTAACAAGAAGCAGCACAGCAAGACATATACAGACACCAATTTCTGCACTATAACCGTTTTCTTAACTGTTGGATGGACTATCTTTCACACTTTGCACAATATTGAGGCCAAGGCCACTACGACCTGAGGCGAAGGAGAGAAAGAAAGAGAGCATGAGTAAGAAAGAGAGCATGAGTAAGATGGAGAGCGCGTGAAGTGTCTGGTTGACGCAGAGCTCGGTTAGCGTAACTGCGACTGAAGGAGACGTCGATGTGGAGAAAAAGGAATGTGAAATTGCAGGGACGAGGATCACAAACGTGGATCATTCTGTGGGCAGCGTAATCAAAACCCAACGCCCCCGTGAGTGGCGAATAACCACCAGTTTTCGATTTGCCGTCTAAACCGAGCGATTCGAATGGGAATTGACCACAACCTCAAGAGGCGCCAATGTGTGTCTCCCCCTGCCGAGAAAGGAGTGATGAGAAAAGGGGTGAGACAGGGGTGCATCTGGGGGGGATGGACAGGCGGGGGGTGAGAGAGAGAGAGAGAGAGAGCAGCACAGAGGTGGAGGTGCACCATGGGTAATAATGCGGATGACAGAACATAGACAAATTTCTTCCACCTCAGTGACGGTTGACAGACTGAGAAAAGACGCCCAAAGATGTGAAAGAAACAATCATCTGTTTTTTTTTTTTCATTAGCTGTGTCTTGAAATGAATGTGTAGGATGATGCCTGTCTGAGTGTGTGTTCGTGTGTGTATCTTTTTGAGATGTTTTCCTATATCAGGAATACAACCCAGGATACAACAGAAAGGTATTACAGATGTCTAAAGACAATAACGCTTGGGTAGTTAAACCTTTCTTTGATATATATTTTTTTATTATATATATCATATATTATTTTCTTTACACTGTGACAGCAATCAATAAATGTGCACTCACTGGGCATGACTATAGTCTTACACAAGGCTAGGCAATTATAGTGATTATAGAAAAGATTATAGAAAAGAAAAGCTGCAGTAGAAAAGGGTCCGACCAAACAGAGGTCAGATAAAGCCAGAGGTGGAAACAGAGCAAATCTTGGGCGTGGCTGTTCAACGATTGGCAAGAAATAAGGAAGTTGAAAGGTCAATTAAGGGTAAAGCTGAAAAAAATTTAAAAAAATGTACAAATATTCAAATTTCAGAGGTGTAAACAGTGTACATATACTTTTGACCAGTTGTTTGACTAAGAAATATGAATTGAAGCTACTGATCACATCTTCTTTGATTTTTTTCAAAATTGCAATCAAATTTGACTTGTTCCCGTTCCCACAATACTGTAATAATAAGTATCTATATATAAGTCTACATTAACGATGTTAGCCCTGCAGTGAATGTCAGTGTCACTGGATGAGGAGAAAAGTACACAAACCTCAACTATTTGGTGCATTTTTCGAGCAGGGTCACACATTCCTTTTGGAGAAAATTCAAATAGTCTCACTTAAACCTTTTTCCGTCTGTAAAGAATGCAGATCACTGGCCAACATTACTCTGTGTGTGTGTATGTGTGTGTCTGAGTGTGCGTACAGTAGGTCTGTAGGGGTCTGTCCTGAACTGACCCCGGTCCAGTGATAACATCATTACTCTGCATAGCCGCTACCTCCACTGGCCAGCCTGCCGTTTCCAAGGCAATGAACAGGGTGGCTCACTTTCCACCTCAAATGCATTGCGAGATGTGTGTGCGTACGGTGTGAGTTGTTCTGGCCATTGCGCATTTACATACAGCACATGCGAGAGGTAGTATCTGTATGCGGTGTCGGAGTGTGAGCACACGCCTCCAGTGGGGCTGGTTGTTCACGTTTAACCTTTGCGTGTCGTCTGTAATGCAGTCAGGGTAAATGCATATCTGTGTGTGTGTGCATCTGTGACCCATCTAATGCAGGGCTGAAAGGAAATCTGTATCAACAGAAGCCGATAGATTTACAGTGCCTCCGGGCAGAAGGAAAAAAAAAGATCAAACACACACACATGTACATACACACTCAAAGACACATTGTGGTTGCTGAAGTACACACACAGATAATATGAAATACATTTCTGTGACTGCCCCCCCTTCCTCCCTCTGTACATGCCTGTCAGCTGCTGATACAGGAATTCAGAGGACATTTTACAAGCCGCTGTGCTGACATCGAGCATTTTCCAGATTTTTAACCAGGTCTCAAATTAGTGAGAAGCCAGCCATAAGTACATTTGTGTGTGCGTGTGTGAGAGAAAGAGAGAGTGTGTGTGTGTGCAAGGCTGGTAGCTCTTGCGAGGTCTCCAGGTAATGAGAACCAGGCCAAACTCGGCTCGGGTAAAGACTGCCGAGATATTGTGTTCCTATTATACACTTGCCTTGGAATCTTTATGATGGATTTAATTGGACAGAACAAGCAGGAAGAATGTGTGTTTGTGTGCGTGTGTGTGGGGTTGTGTGTGTGGCTGTGCGCTTGCAGGGCCCTTTTAAAGCCGTTTGGGTGGTTATTGATCAGTAATTAACTGAGGCTAAATTGCCAGAAATGGCCTGTGGAGCCCTGCGAGGCACGCTTCAGTCGGGGGTGGGGTGGGGGGGTGGGGGGGTGGGTGGGAAGCAAATACGATACAAATGAAATGCTTGCAAAGATATTAAAAGTGTAATAAACAAGTAAGCTAATCGAGTTAAAGAGAAGTTAATGCTGTCTTGTGACTGCTGAATCACAGAAAGGAGATTATGCAAATATGAAAATGAATTCAGAATAGAGAGGAGAGTGTAACGGAGGGGGAGGGCTTGTGTTTAGCGTCTTCATTAACAGTGTTATCACATGGCTGTGGGTGGAGAAAAAAAGCACGAGAACCTCTCTGTACATACAGTGTGGGTTCATGTGCAATAAGTAGTCAACAGAAAATTAATTGGCAGTGATTTCATTAATCAAGAATCAAGAATGCCAGCTCCTCATACACGAGCGTGTGATTATCTTCTTTGTTACCCGTGATTGTAAACTGAATATTTTTATGTTTTGGATTGTTGGTCAGACAAAACAAGAGATTTCATATGGTCACCTTGAGCGGTGGAAGATTAAAATGGATTAAAAGCTTTTACTGTTTTTTGAAAATTGATAGACAAAAAGTGAACCAGTTCATCAAGAAAATTTTCATCAGGTTAATTCGCACTGAAAATGAGCTTTTGAGGCTTTTGCACAGTCTAAATCATCCAACACGAGGCACTGAGCCTTTTTCTTTTTTTTGTGTTACAGAACGTGCTATCTCATAAAACTCACTGTCAAATACGCCTTGACAACAACATGAAGACAATAAGACAACAATCAGAGAAATGCTGAGAGAACGAGAGAGAATGAGAGGGGGAAGAGATGCAAAATAACTAAAGACCAGACAGAGAGTTTGTTTGTTTGTCTCCCAGTGACAACAACGGCTGCATCTGATACAGGTCGGCTTTCATTGAGCAATGGAAACATGATGTAAGGGGCGAAGGCCAAACAGTGTGTGCGTGTGCGTGTGTGTGTGTGTGTGTGTGTGTGTGTGTGTGTGTGTGTGTGTGTGTGTGTGTGTGAGGAAATGTGGGGAAGGCACACAAAGATTTTTAAGTGAGAGAGGATCTTAACCAAACAAGGATAGATAGAAAGAGGACAGAGAGACAGAACATCACGATTAACCAGGGAAAAGAGTGAAAATGTGCGTCGAGCTCACTCTGCTCTTCCAGTTCTGCCCTGTTTGTTTGATCACATTTCCACCAGATGAAGGAGCTTGGGAGTCATGGTAAGAGCACACAAGACTTGCAAGGTCCTCAACACCAAAAGTAAACACAAAGCTGAGTGCGATCGAGTCGAACGAGGCAGAGCGGCTGCAAGGCAGTGTGACACGCACCGACAAGACCAACAGGTGCAGGCCTGTACTGGACTGCATGTTGGCTATGTAGGCCCAAGGGGAGCAACAAGACAGGTGCCTGAGCAACAGTTGGCTCCTCTGAGAGCACATGCAAGGACACCATTAATAATTTCCAGAAATTTGCACCTTTTCCAATGAAAACTGTAGATTTTACGTAGATAGGTTGACGTAAATACAAGCCTGAAAATAATGTTGACTGAAAGCTGGAAAGATGGAAAAACTGTGAATAGATTTTCTTTTCTCCATACTCATTGTGAATACTAGCACAGAAACTGCTATTTCAAATCTGTAGCATCTAGCTACAGAGGATGGAAAACATTCCTTTGTTTGTCCGTGGAGATAAAGCTTTTCTCTTTTGTATAGACAGTGCACAGACACAGTTATTACATATAAAGCTATTACAGTAAACTGCTCATGCTGGGTGTTTGCAGTTCTCTATTCATGTTATCCTGGACATTTGGATTTGTATGTGTGTGTTGTTCTTAAGAGGCATTTCTTCTGACTGAAAGCACTTTGAGTGACAAACAATGCGCCTGATGTGTATTTAAAACAGTGTCTGTGTCATCACATGTGGGGTACGTGTTCATCCGCGTATCAGCTCTGCCCGTGTGTACATCCTCTCTCTGAACGCTGTAAATGAGAAAGTGACGAGCGGTCTGCAAACAAGTGGACAGCAGGTAGGAAAGAAGACACATACTCGGAGTTGGGCCAGCATAGCCAGGCATGCTGGGATTGATGAGTCTCTGTGCAAACACATGTCCTTGCAGAGCAACGGTGGCAAAGAATATATTGCTTAGTGAGGAGAAATGTGAGAAAGAGAGTGAGAAGAGGAGGAAGGAAGTGATAAAAAAATACACATGGGAGTTTGTGATGTGTTGACAATGTGTTTCACATTGAAAGTATACTTCAGTTGAATGCCAAAAGGAACGAGGCCTTTGGTCGTCCTTGTTCATACCAAATATATGTTTTCATGTGCACTTTATTTATGCACACTTGCAGTTCAGTTCATGCAAAGAATTGTTCAACATTTGCAGTAATGTGCTTATAATATGCATACAATAAATACGAGGCTAGAGCAGATTAGCCAGTGTTTCTGTTTGTCCGCTAGCTTGAAATAATCCTGCACAAATCCCCGCCATCTACCAAAATCCATGGGAGGCAGATTTTGTTACTTTTGCACGGATGCAGGCTTGCTGTTTCTTGTATTTGTGCAAAGTCAGGATTAACAGCTGCTGCAGCCTCACGTTTAGACATGGGAACGGCATCACTCTTAATAAGAAAGAAAATAAGTGGATCTCTCAAGATTTCTTTAACATTAGGTTCAGTCTTTTGAGCTGTTGGGAAAGGGGTGAGAAACCTAATTTTTAAGCGCCCAAAGATTGGAACAGCTCTCGTATTAAGCAGGAAATCTTCACATGAGAAATGATTTGTAGTTTTAATAGAAATATTACCAACAAATGCTCTGAATGCTCTAATAAAACTCTCCTGTGTCACAGTCTGGTTATGTAGTTTTCAGTGTTTGCTGTGTGGGGAACTTTGCACAGATTTAGTTTGCAAACTTGAGGCTCAGCAATTTCTGCAGGGACAAGGTTTATATAAGTGGAGAAAAGTGGATAAGGAAAAACTGCAGTGGATTTTAGATTTTAGATTCAATTTGGGTGGCAGATCTGTGAAGATGCAGCCCATGGCAATGTCCTGTGGGCCTCCCACACAGCCAGAAGCCAACTAGCTGTGTGGGAGTGAGACAGACTGATTGAAATTCGCCTCAAAGCGCCACTCTGGCCTTGCTGACACGCAGAGGGTAGACTTCGTCCGATTAGTTTATGAGGTGAAAAGAACAGGCTGCGCTCACTTTCATTCCACTGTTTTGTACTGTGACTTTACTGACTGGCTGATGAGTCTGCCTTGATCTGTGGGACTCAGTGTGTTTGTGTGGTAGGAAGTAATGTGAGAGACATGCAGGGGAATGTGCAGAAATAGAAAAACAGACAGCTGAGTACTACAGGATAGGTAAAAGCAGTGCTCTTTATGACGACTTTTTCCAGGTACTTTTGTCATTTCACACAGAAAATTTCTCGACTGGTACTGATTTCGCAGTCTGTTCTGCAAAAAAAAAAAAAAAAAATACTCAGCTGCTTTTGGCTGCCAGATTGACAAGTCAGTGATTCAGCCTTACTCATAAGGAGGATGTGGCAACCATAATATGGCAGGAAATAGTTTCACACGGAATTACAATTTTGCAATGGAAGACCTGTTGTTGTTGAAGCAATACATTTTCTGTGGAATAAGACAGAAAGCTCCCCTTTCATGGCCACAAATGCTCCAAATACACAACCTCTGGGGGCTTCTCACTCCCAAAACAATTAGAGGGTGTGAAATAGGAGTTCCTGTGACCCTGAGAACCTCATTAACCATGTTTATTATCATCCAAAGGTAGTTTACCTGATCTCGCACTGACTGCATGAAAGGCACATTTTCTGTTCTGCCTTCAGTCGGCTCCTCCATCTCGCCAACTGGGAATAATCTAATTTCATCCTTCCAGTTTATTTATTTTCTCTCAAATACAGAACATAAACACCTTTTATTGGGTCTAGGGAGTTCATAGAGGGCTCCTAATAAAAGTATGGTTTAGATTAGAGCGCTGTGTGTGAGTGCGAGCGAGCAGGCGAGGGAGATGGTGCAGACAGGGATGGGACAGCTGATTCTATCACAGGGTCTACTTCCTCTCCGCAGGCTTTGTGCTTCCTGTTGTGTTGCCATGGTGCTGCATACAAAAGAGGACAAGCTACTCTTCTCCAGGAAGCCATAAATAATTGATTGGCAAGTGGCTTAATCAGCCCTGAGGCTGCCTGGCAATTCCACAGCTAATTCCACAGCTGGCTATAAATAACTCATTACGCTAATTATGGTATGTGAGCACACAGCTAGCCTGCGAGCACAAACACAGTCAAGCATGACTACTGTGGGTTCAAACGCGGCGTCCGTATGGCGATGTTCAAGTTGTAAACCTCCAGCAGCAGTGCTCGGAAGATGGAGGGGCGAGAGGAGCCGCTTTCACTTGAGCCTGGAAACTTTTCTCCAAACTAAAAGTCTGCCTTCCTCGTGGTCTTGGATGAAGGAATCCTTGCAGATTATGCTTCACTAAAGATAAACCGCCCAGATCCCCTCATGCTTGACAAGGACAGTGAATGTGATGCTCTATGACACCGGCCTATCAGAACTCTCTAACCATGACAGACATCTCCTGCTGTGACTTTGACACATCTCAATACCACTCTGGTTTTGACGGAGCCTGTCTTCCAGACGGCCAGCGGTGACAAGAGGATTCAGTTGATGGTAAAGTAGAAGGAGAAGCACTTAAGAGACCTGGGAGAGGTCTCTCTCCTCTGGGCAAAGCAATAATGACCTTACTGTCTCTGTCTATGTCAATAGCACTCCAGTGTCCATCTATTTCAATCACGTCCAGACTTCCTGATAATGACAGGAAGTGCTGATAATGCACAGGAAAGAATCGCACGCTGCACAGGGAAGGCTGCATTTTGGAGAACGCTCCCAACTTCAGATGCTTATTGCCTGCAGAAGAGTTGAGGGGAGACGCAGCACAAAACATGATGACGTCAGCTTCCAGGTTTGACGTATCCTCAAGCACGGCAAGCAATCGAACCAAAGGCAGCTCAAACACACAAGCTTTTAGAACAGTTAGTTCCTCGGGGCAAAGTGGCCCTTCTTCTTTGAAGACCCTCTATTATAATCCACTACCACTAATGCAGCCTTCTTCCACAGAATCACAAATTCACCTACTCACCACTATTCATCCCTCTCTCTTGCCGTTCACATAAAAACATACAAAATTCCAAAAGGGACAATTTAAGCATCTTGAGGCAGAATCTCTTGACTCTCTCCAAGAGCGGCCCAGGAACACAGCGTACTGTGTTTAGTGGCATCGTGGGACAGGTTGTGGCTTTGCATTCAGACATGAAACACCAGAGTATTCATTGAGAACGAAGAGTAGATTACATCAGCTATTGACTGGCCTAAATGTTTAATTGTTGTGGTGTTAATCGGGCTGCTGGTCCACCACTTTAGCCCAAACTGAAATATCTCAAAAAGTATTGGATGGATTTCCATGAAATTCAGGTCCTGAGAGGACATAAATTTGGTTATCCTCTGGCTTTAATGGGTCTTGGTTTTGAGTGAAATTAGATGTAGATATTCAAAGTCCTCAGAAATCAGTTCCAATGACTTTGGTGGTCTTTTGACTCTTCCTTTCACGCCATGATCAGGTCAAGGTTACTTAATCATTAAAATATTTTGATACCTGGCCACTTTGGCACAGACATTCATCTGTCTCCTCTGTGATCTTCTGGCTTCTCTTGTAATGCCATCATCGGGGCAAAAATACCAAGCCAAATGCTTTGGCTTGTGACCAAATACCCATAAAACTACAGGTATTCCCCTAACATTTGCATTATGAACATATTAAAATCTATCTAAAAGCAGTATTGCACCAAAGCTCTTTTTTGTGTTCTTGACCCTTCAAAATTCTACTGAAAACTGCACACACAGAGGGAAAATCGAAGTTGTGCTATTTAAAAAGTGCCCTCCACACTGAATCATATCACTTCTCTCCAAAATACAAGTACTCTTTGGTTTGTGCTGCTGCACTTGTTTTACTTTTTCTATAGCATTTATTCTCACAGTTCCTTTGGTTGTTGCAGGAATAGGTTCAAATGTACTGGAACGCTACATCTCACTCCTAAACTTCATTTCATAATATTTGGTTACCTGAGCATTTTTGCTGATTCGGCAATTTGGCACTCACTGAAATAAATGTGCAAACAAATGTGCCAGCTAAAGGCTAAAATGTATTGTGCAAGAAAAAAAAAGCTTCCCTCTGATAGCCCTGTGAAATGAGTCGCTGTGGCACAATATGAAGGCACTGCACTGTGTCAGTCAGGTGTGAAGTGAAGACAGCACAGCGACCCTTTATCTCAAACAGCAGCCCACTCATCTGGCCTCTCCCAGCAGCGTGCCCACTCACGGGGAGGAGGTGGCAACGGAAAACAGGCAGGATGCAATGCCAGAAAAGCGGTGACACGAGGCCGGCACCGTGCCAACCACTCAGTGCCCACTTATGTCCTCTAAAGTGGGTTGAAACTGTTTTAAAGGGTGGTCAGTAACTAACACACACATATACAAACATGTACTGCGTCTCTTTATGTACTGGGGAGATATGGAATATTAAAGAAAAAAAAAATTTGTATGTTCGTGCACACCCAACATACCACCATGCTGGACAATGTTCTGTTGCACTGTGGCTATAGAGAGGCAGATTCAAGTTCTTTATTGGACAACACTACATTTCTTTTTCTGCTTAGCCACCTGCCTTCGCAGTCCCAGTGCCCCGTCAGACTGGCCTCATTAAAATCAATAAAGGGGCGTTTCTGTGTCAACTTAAAAGATATCACCCAAACGAAAGTTGTGGAACACAAACTTAATGCAAGGCTGAGTAAATGAAGTGAAATTACCGATGTACCAAGTCATATTTGCATATTGACCTTTTTAGGACAAATCACAGTCATCTTTGGTTTGGTTCAGCTCTACAGTATCAGACTTGTTATGAGCTGAAGTGTTAAATGAAAGAATTAATAAATAATTTCATTAGTTTGTTTGTGGTATTAGAAAAATGACACATTATTGCCAAAGTCGTTAGGGTTCATCCTCTGGGAACCATGAAAGTTTGTACATTGCACCCTGTTGTAGTCGTATTTGATTTAATGAAACAAAACTAACTGACCTCAGGTTCCTGTTGCCTGAGTGGCTGGAAACATAAGAGCATTTTTCTGACACATGTAAATTATCTGTCACAACACAGCTGGCCCTGTACACATCATTTTATGCAAAAGAAAAGAAAATGAGTGTCTGCTGAATGACTGTTGGTGGCCTCAATATCCTCCGAGACATCCATCACCAGGCCCAGTTTCAAATGATCGAGTTCTTCTCCCACACTGTTGTCAGCTCTTATAAATGACCCCCAGGTGTATTGGGATGAGGTGAATAAATCAGGTTGACACATAATGCAACAGAGGATATATACAAGTGTTCTATTAATAGGCCCCTGTGCTGAAATGTGTGGTGCGTACATGTAATTATGCAACCACGCTCGGTGACCTTATTTCGTGGCGACCCCGAGGGTAAACATGCCCTAGTCGCGCTAGTCGTGAATAAACATTCATTTTCATAGCCTCAACTTTCTGGGTGACCAATTGGTTAACCACTGGGGATGCTTTATACGTACATGACCGCATCTTAACACTCATCTCAGAAACTGGGATGCCTCAGACTCTACAGACCATAAAAGTAATTTTGTTTAAAAAAAAAAAAAAAAAAGAAAGAAGCCATTTGATGTTTATCAGGAGTACAAAAGATCTTTGGGTTAAAGGAGCTGTAGGGGGAAGGTCAAAAATAACCGACGAAAGAAGGGAGGGTGACATGGGTAGAGTTATTTCCTTTTCCTGAGGTCATTGCCAAATATGGTCATGGAGCTAGGAATAGGTATTTTCCAGCTCTGTGCAGAGATTGTACCATTGGTCATTTGGGTAGAGGTGCATTAGAAGCGTAGTGTATTTCAAGTCCGAGAGAGGGAGAGTTATTTTCGCCCGGAGCAAATTGCTGCCAGAGAGTGGGGTCCAAATCGCCCGTCCTGCGCTGTGGCTCCCGACATGAGGCTGACCACGTCTCCATCTGGCATTACTGCTTCCTTCCCAGGGTGCATGGCAGCACAGAAGAAGAGGAGGGCTCAGCGAAAAGTGTCATTGGGAAGCGGTGGGTGGAGGCAAGCCTCAATATTTACTTGTATTTAGCAGTAAAGAGGATGTACATCAAAACAGGGGCTAAAAACTGCCAATGCAGTGCACATACACACTAACCCCATTAACCCTCCTGACCTTTCTCCCCAGTGACAGTTGTGTTCCTTCAGGACTCACGGCAGGCTATGTGTGCATTTGTGTGCATATTTGTGCGAGTGTGTGTGTCTGTATCTGTGACGTAACATAAGCCCTGGCTATGCCCAGATTCTGCACAGCTGGGCTTCTCAGTATTCCAGATTACAATACGTCACCGCTCCGCTCTCAGCCCTCCCTTCTGCCCAGCGCATGCTCTAGTACACTCACATCTACTTTCAACACATGCATGCTGACACAAACTAACTCCAGTGATGTCACTGAATGCTTCTGTCTTTGCCTCTCTCTCCATCTGCCTCCCTATCTCGGTCTCTCTATCATGCATACAAATGTGTTTCTCCTTGCTCCTGTCAGTTAGGCTCTGCATATTTACCCTCATCTCTTTTTTATTTCATCTCTGGTTTTTTTTTTCTTTTTGTCAGTGTGTGTATCTGTTTTTGTGCGTGTGTGTGCGTGTGATGTTCCTCCCTGCCTGTCCCTGTTTCTGTCTCTTTTTCTCTAACAGACACAGCTTGCGTCAAGGTTTGCCAGCAAACCACTGGCCAGATGTCAAGCCTTTGTGTGAGTTATTTGTACCAAAACACATCCTGGGAAAGAAAAAAACCCCTTAAAATCCAACCAAATTCTTTGTTTTAGGAAAAAGGAAAGAGTCTTTTTTAGTATGTGTGTGAAACTAAAGCTTTTCTTCATTTACGCGTCCTACGTCTGCAACACATTTGCTATCAGGAATTTTCCAAAATAAAACAATGACAAGCCTTGTTTTTTTTTTCCATCAACATTGAGGGTTGAATTTATTTTTCAGTCTAAGGTGTACTGATGCTTCAGTGTGTGTGAGGAGCAAACTGTGGGTGTGAAGCCTTAACCATGTCTGCAGGAGCTCCAAATAATTCAGTGTGAGTTGTGTATCAAGGCATACTGTAGGTCATGCACTATTTTCTACTCTAGTTAGCAGAGATATTGCTTTTTTTCTCTTTTGTTGGTTAAGTTATCTAGAAGTAATGGGTGTATTTGCAACACTGGGATTGGCTTTCCAATGTTGGTTAATATTTTGACAGTGTTTTTAAAGCAAATTCATGAAACACTGCTATTCTGGCTTGCATTTCCTCCTCATTTTCCTATTCATTTTCCCACCATTTCCACCAGATCATTAACATTATGTTCTAACATACGTTCAATTTTGATAAGTTAAAATGAGCGCAAAAACAAGTGATACAAACCCATTTTATCAACCTAATGACCAGGTAAGATTGAACATAACAAATAATGTATCTGATGAAGGTGACACTTCCCGTTGGTTGGCATGTCATTCTTTCAACATCTAAAATGGTTTGTGTTTACTCTAAATCCTAAATTACAGCATAAACTCTCTACTGTCTGACTTCCAAATGGAAAAAGTAGCACAGTAAGCTCCACCCTTGCACTCTCTGAATCTTTATGAAGACAGATGTTTCTTGCTTTTGAAATGGACAAAACTGCATGCGTTTTATACACTGACTCAAAGAAATAACACCATAACATTACACGCCGCCTATTTTTCTTTCACGCTTTCTCCCTCTCTCTGTTTCTTTCAAGATTTCCCTCACAGCGACGTCCACGCATCTGAGAGAGGGCGTCCCGCTGGACACGTCTATTTTCTACAAGATTAGGCCAATTTTCCAGAGGATTGTATCAATCCAACCCAACTATCACGTTGTCTCTCCTGCTCTTAGCTTGACAAGCCTTTAGTTTTACCGGCAAGGTCGTCGTCTAATCCATGCGCCCGCTCTACACGGGAGGACAATAGAGGGGAGAAGAGGTGCAGGGAGGTGAGAAGAGAGGAGGAATAGAAAGAGAGGCAAGGAAGATGGTAGGGAGGGACATGTGAGGAGGACCAAAAGAGAAAGAAACAGACAGATGCACACCCACAAACACACACAAGTAGACTTGTTGGCTAAGCTGTGCGTCATGCCAGGGGATGGGATGATAGTGGACTGCAGGGGGTTTGATAGAGGCATTTGGCTGGTCTGATCCCTGTGAGCGTGCGTGTGTTTGTATGTGTGTGTGTAAGTGTGTGTCTGAGAGAGTTAGAGAGGGAGAGACGGGGATGAGCACGTGTCTGTGAGTATTGCACTCAATCATGGTATGGATTGCTACAGTACACACATACAGGCAGAGAAACACACACACAGACACAACTAAGTCCTACGCCATCAGACACACCAGGATTAGACCCCTCTCTCTCTCTTTCACACACGCACACGCACACAGACACACAGCAGAGATTACAGTGCCGCTGCAGCTCTGCTCGCGTCTAATGGTTTTCGAGGCATCATGAGTATCAAACCATGATGTCCATGATGTCATCGCTTTAGTACAACTGTACATACAACAAATACACACACATGGACACACATGCACAGACATGAGTAAACACTGACCTGCGTGTTTACGCATGGGGGATATTTCAATGTCATATTATTATCATCATCTGAGTTCAGTGTCCAAATACGTCACGACATTAAATAAATCTACTATCTTGTCAACAAGACAGGAATATTACACTACATTCACAGGACAAGTTGTACCATTTTTTGTTAACCAAATTTTGTTTAACCTTGACCTGTCAGGATGAAGTGCTCTGATGGGAACGGATTTACTTTTGCTCCGAAGTTAACTGACAGCCACTGGGGAGGTTAGTATCTGATACTGAAAGTGACTCGATCTGATCAGCGGCGTTCAATTGAGAATGTATTTTCTTATATTTTTATTTACCTGGCTATGACAACTGAATTTCCCTCCAGGAGATCAATAAAGTCATCAATCTATCTATATGCTGACCAGCTGTACAGGTTTGTCTGGGATGTTGTGTGACACTCATTATAACCTAACCCAATATAAAACATAAACAATGCACATGAACCACATTAAAATGCCTGTGGTTCATGCATGCGTGCATACATGTGCGCAGTGAACCTAAAGGTCCTGGTTTAGAGAGTTGTTCTCTATAGTAGAGGGAAGTGTTTTAAGAGTGGGGGAACTTAAAGCCACTGGGAGGAAAAAGAGACACATGAGGAAAGGTCAAATAAATCCCACCAGTCACTCACTGTTTCCAGGCTAAAGGAACACAGAGCTATCACCACATCACTTTACACTTCATCAGCTGTTAAAGAAGCTCATCTGAAGTATAATGACTCATTTTAGGAATAAGGAAGCACACGATTAAAAACATGTTTCTGTTGATTTTAAGACACTTAACTACTTGCTGTGAGCAGGTAGCTCCTGTCCCCGTCTGACCCGCTTGTATAATGCGGATTCATACATGAGGAGGGGCCTTGCGATTGGCATGGGGGCTACTTAAACAGCAGCACATATACAGAAGTCCAGATTAAGTACAGCGTGTCAACAGAGGCAGCCGCTCAAACAAACAGCACGCCTGAAAGAAACGTCTGATTCAGGGAGAGAGAGCGCTGCACAAACACGCACGCTCCTGTTTTCAGCTGCACCGCGCTTCCTTCTCCCACAACTCCACGCATTCACACCTGGGCGCTGCCAAGTGCAACCGCTGTCTACTGCCACTGGCTGCCGGGCCGCTCCAGTGAAATAGCTGAGATGTTGGAACGGTGGAGACGTTTACGGATAGGAAACATTGCAGACCAAGGCATCAGCTGTCATTAGGCAGTTTAGCCTTGTGAAGCTCAGCTGTAAATACTGTAGGTACAGATTTGTAGGTGTAGAAACGGCCAATCACAAACCAACCTGAGAAAGAAACCACGTGTTGTTTTTATTACATTGATGTGAAGCTCGATGATGCTTTGAGTCCCTGTCTGCAGCGTTGCTCAGCTGCGTGCACAGTTAATTTACAATCTGTTTTTGTTCATGTTCGACAGATTCCGTGCACAATATACGTGGATATACTCTTGCATAAGCAAACCCAGTTGCACACATGAAATTTTGTGTTGTACACATTAGTATGAATTAGAATGTCAAGGTCAAGGGCAAACTCTGTCAATGGGTTTCTACTTCATTACTTCAATATAACAAGGAAGGAAAAGCACTTCAGTACATGGGAACAGCTAGGCAATTTGCACAAGTACAACAAACCCAGTGAACTGTAGTTGAGTTGCAGCTTTTTTAAAAAAAAAAAAATTCCCTTCAAATTTAAAAGGTACTATAACGAACAGGAACTTCTGTTTTCTCATCTGCTCAAATCATCCCACGGGTCTTGCTGCTAACATTGCCTTACGCATAGTCACCACCTATCCATAAATACTGAGAGGGAAAATGATATCACAACATCGAGTGGCCGGAGTGACTGGAGAGAAGCTTACATCATTACCTGTCTCGGTGCCACGGCTCGTCGTGCCGCGCTTGCAGGGGCGGCACAAGTGTTAACGCGTTGCCACGAAGCGGTATCGCTGTCGGGACATACGGGGTGGGAAGCCTGTCATGCCCTGACACAGGCGAGCGGCTAAAACTCTGAGTGCTGAGTGAGTGGAATGCCAAGGTCCAGTAAGCCCCCGGGGCAATTAGGGAAGGAAGTGGAGATTCTACCAGGGACCAAGTGTGTGTTTTTGTGTGCGATTTTGTGTCTGCGTATGGGAGAGATAGTGAGAATTGGGAGCTCATTTTCAGTTAGTGAGGAAAGGATCTAATGTGCAAAGCAAAAAAAGGGGTAAGACAGCAAAGTTTAACCTGCCCAGCTGTCTACAAAAAATGGCATTATACCAACACATGCCGACTTACTACCCCAGCAAGCAACTCACATGCATGCTGACTACCTGTCTTCTGGGACAAAACTTTTTTTAGCCTCGCCACCAGTGTTTCACTTTGGGCTGAAATATCTCTACAACAGAGTAGATCACCACAACTTTTCATACAGAGCTGATGTATCCTTGTAATTCTGATCACCCCTGAATTTCATCCAATGCCACCATCCAAGTTTTCATTAATTCAGTAAAATATCTCAACAGCTATTTGATGGATTGTCACAAAATTCAGACTCCTGATTCCCAGAGGATGAATCCTAATGACTTTTGGTGGCACCATGAGGTTCATATGGAGTGGATATGGAGTGATGGATTGCCAAGAAATTAGGTTCAGACATTGATTCTCCTCAGGGGGACATGTTGTAATAACCTTTGTAAACACTTAGCTTTTCACCTAGTCCCATCATCAGGTAAAAATCAGAACATGTGAACATATTAGCATGCTGATGTTAGCATTTAGCTCAAAGAAGTATTGCACAGCATCTGCAGATTACAAGTTGTGCATATTAATATACGACAATATTATTCTACTCTACTTTCTTTTGCTTATTTCATATACTTGAACCTCATACACCCAATCTATAAAGATATATGGGCTCTTAATTCACTTAAATATGACATAATATACTGTTGTACGGGCATAAAATAAACCTTACACTACAGTAAACATACTAATAACCATAATGATAAATATCCTAAAACCCCTCATTAGATCTTTTTTCACAGTTCGCTGGTGAATCGTTGCACAGATTTAAAATATCATAAAACATGAGTAAAGCATGATGTTGTCTCTTGCGCCGAAGTCAAAGAGGGCACTTTGATCAAACTTCTCCTGCTGCAAAATGGATCTCCTGCAAAGTTAAATGAGGTTTGGAAAGTTAAATGAGTTCATGGTGTTCAGTCACATATTAAGACTCAGCTTCTCCCTCGCCTCACATACAGGAGGCATCGTCATCCTGCTATGAGTCAACAGCAATTGGAGCAGAGGGATATTATGCACATGGTTAACTAGGTCAGCCGAGGACATACTGTAGCTGTCTCGTCGATTCACCATAGAATTTTTTCCATACTGATTGGGGTTAACGTTTTGTGCACTCTAAACAAACCAGCTCGCAGCTTAAAACTTAACTAACTTGCCGCCGCAGAGAAATCTTTTGCTCATTGTGGATTTTTAATGCCCCATAAATTCTGAAGATTAGAGTTGAGCTTTTAAAGGCTTATCTGCATACTGTATTAGCACAACAAGGTTATTTAGCTCTTAGGCTCAGGCCAGACTCACATCCCATTCCCCCACAACATTCATCAAAGTTCAAAGGGCCCGTATAGTGAGTCTTGTCAATAAATCAAGCGCAGGTAAAGGGACAGAGGGAGTGGACGAGATCAAGTATCTGCATTCAATTTACTGATCAGAAGCATTTAGTCAGACTCCATCTCTTCTCCTTTAAAGTCAGTCTTTTTTTTTAACCATTAAGAAAATATTTTCCTTCTACACACCACACAAAAATGAGAGAAAAGCAAACAGTAATGCTATTGCATTTAAAATAAGATGTAATGACAACTGCTGGGAAACATGTTCCACAGAGACAGCAGAGAAAACAAAATACACTGTGAGCAAAAAAAAAAAAAAAAAAAAAAAAGTGAACCCTGTGCCCTATCTGAAAGGGAACATACTTTGCCCTGAGCCACAGCCACTGCGCGCTATTACCTTTGGTCTTTCAGGCTTTATAACCACAAAAGGGACCAAGCAGGTTGGAACAGTGTCATGCTTAGTTGACAGTTTCCCCTGTCCCTTGATGAAGGGTTGATGGTGCAATTTGCGAAGTTATGCCTGTTTATTGCAAGGGAAGGAAGGAAACGATTGAATAAATGGGATATATGATGAGTGAAAGAGATAGTGGCGACCTGTATCTCTCTTGGCCAGAGTCCAAGAATTAATTACTTTCCCACTGTAAAACAATGAAAAGAAGAGGCCGTATTGATTAGGACATAATCAGAGAAGCCAGGAAAATCTGCTGCATTTAAAGCTGTCCCTGTTCATGACCCTTGTCTCTTGGGGTTGAGGAACTGAAAGATGCTGGGCCTCTTGCAGGGTTATAGTTCACTTCCTGTTTGCAAGCAATCACATTTGCCTGAGCTGTGACGTAACAGGTGTACAGATTGTGAACTATGGCAGATCAATCAAGGCAGCGCTGAGTGTAACAGTGGCAGCAGACAAGTCCTGCATATCAAATGAGGGAAAAAAGAAAGATGTTGTCGGTCCAGGACCTCCAGAACAACACAGAGGTACCTGACACCTGCATGACCCAGTTAGGTTTAAGCACAAAAACAACTTTGTAGGGTTTATGAAAAGTCATGGTTTGGGTTAAATTAAGTTCTTCTTTCAGGTTAAGGTCACCTTCTTTGTCTTACTTACAATAATAACTGGATGAAGTGCAGTCGTGGTTAAACTAAGCTCTCGGTGACTGGTGGAAAACAGAAAGTTGGCCATTCTGTTGATCCATCAATCCACCTCGACTTCCTCTTTCTGCGGACTTTGTCACTCTCAAGATAACGTCACACTGCTTTCCTCTTTTTTCCCAGTTGACAAGCGTCATAGTTACCCCAGATGCCAGAAGGCTTGGACACGTAAACACATGTAATTTATTTAGTCATTTGATCAAACAGTGATCTCCAGCAGACAATACAAAGCCACAGTCAACTCTACGTTAATATTCAGTGCAGCATCAGCATGTATGCTGATGAGCTTAATATTAATGTTTAAGCTGCCGCGTGAGATAAACTATTTCACAAAGCAGCTCGGAGTCTCGCTGCCCTCCACGGTTTCCATTTTAGGATCAAGCTTGAAACATCAAACAGGTTATGGCCTGTTTTCTGATTAACCACAGCAGCCATGCACTATATAGCTGGAAGTGTGACACAACATCCAACGGCTGCAGTTCCAAGGCTGTAGACATAACAAGGACACAGCAGGTAATCAATTATGCCCTCTATGGTATCCTTTCTGTCAAACTGAGGGAGTACAAATTATGAAATGGCTATTGAGAACAGATTTTTTTTGCCAACTACAGTTTGGACAGGTTTGCAGCCAGACCTTGAAATCAATCATCACGGCTGAGCGGGGAAGGGAAGTTAATTCCAGTCGAGGCACAAGTGCTAAAGTCCGCTGAAGGATTCACAGTGAGCTACAAATTGCTCGCTCAGGTTTGAGGCCTCGGACCTTGGATTCTGTTGCAATTTTTCAGATTCAGCCCCAAATTACCTTTTTTTTTTTCCATGGTCATGCTCAGCATCTAGATCGCTTCTGACAAAGCTCTGCTCGCCTGTTCGTGTGGCTGTTGGTGGAAAGGAAAAAGAAAATAAAAAAACAAAACAAAACAACAACAACTGGAAATAGCTTTTTATTCAGATGGACATCTGGGCTCAGAGGCTTTATTACCAATCCGCAAAGGTCCCTCCCCTGCTCTCCCTGCTGTGCCTCTATCCTCTCTCTGCCCTATTCTTTTACTCTAGTCTGCCCTTCTATATCAGAGCCACTGCTTCTGTTGTGCCCTCAAGCACAGGCACAAATTGACATGCTGAATTCTCAACTGGGACATTAAACCCCGGGGATCAAGCGTACAGAGAAAGCTCTTTTATATCCTCTCCCTTTGGAAATTGTTTATGTTCATCACATGGCGCACTAGGTGGATTTACACACAAAGGACCAATGTCCCTCATCCAAAATCTGTCTACAAGGCTGTAAAGAAAAAAAAAAAGCCTTTTTTCCGTCTGAGACCGAAGGACAGATGAGGACAACTGGGGCTCCAGCTTTTAACTACTATATAAAGAAAAAGCTCAAATGAAAAGCTTGCGCGATTGCTTATGATGATGCCCAGGCACAAGTGGCCTAATGAATACCTGCAAGCTGTGGAGAGATTACTAATTTAAGACAGCGTATGCACATCTTTATTTTCTCTTTTAGCCATTATGGACTGTTGCAGCGCTCCTCTTCACATCACTGCCGCTCACCTGCCTGACACTTTATCACCGCTGCTTGCGCTACATTATTTATATGCTTTTGAGGGTGATGATTTATCCAAGTGGGGGAGGACAGCTGGGACAGAGAAGGAAAACAATGTCCTCTCAATTGTAAAAACGTGTCAGTTTGATGCCTCAGTTTGGTGTGGGATGATGGATGCAGGAATGCGCTGGGGTTCGGATGCTCCGGCGGCGGCTCTTCGTGCTAAAAATAAAAGGCGTATGTATGATCAGACCTACTGCCCAGCAGACGTAGAGGCAGAAGCACTGGAGCATTTCATTTTACACACCAGTACTTTTCTAACACAGTGTGAACGGTATGACTGGGACACCTTAATACGATATGTACGTCCCTCAAACCTACAGCTACGCACACACGCCTTGTCTTTTCAGGTCAGCTCAGTAGAGAGCACTCTGTGGTAATGAGCTGCTCCACTTTCATGACAGATGGAAAATGTGCAGCACGCCGCGCGCCCTGCTCCTCCCTTCCCTTCTCCACTCTATTTCGCCCGGCTCGCCCGAACCACCTACCCATCGGCCCACGCTGCTGCCCTGCCCTGCGCCGTCGTATCAAATGATCGGGACGAGCCATCGAGAGGAGGAGCCGCCGGGAGTTGAGGCAGTGGAAAAACCGCCTCAGCCCTCCTCATCAATATTGCAGCCTTACCTGGTGAAAGCTAACACCGTCCAACATATTCCATCATGTCATTGGAAGAGAGGATCAGATGCCTTGGCCTGACATGCCAACATTGTTACCCGTACAAATGGTGACGCAAAGCTCGCTTCATTATTCATGGCTTCTTTAAAGGAGGAGGAGAAGTTTGAAGGTGGATGGAAAGCAGAGGATGTTCAAGAATCCAATTATCAACAAGTAGGTCATGTTTGTTCGTGGCTGAAAAGTGGCAGAAACGTGAACACGGGCTCCTCCTGGTGCAGCAGCCCGGCAAGATGGGCTCAGAGTGACGCCCGTCCAGGATAAAGGCACAGATATTAAGAGATTTAAAGAGCAAATGTGCAGAGAAAACATCGACACACATGCACAGCAGTGAGGAAAAGTTCCATATTTTTGATTTAAGAAGGTTTAGATTTAGTAGGAGAGAAAAGGATGTGATCTGCTTCAGCTTCTTATTGCATAAGACCCCTGAGGTAAACAAAAATTGGAGCTCAACGTCAAGTCAAATTTCACCAAGTCTAGCCCATTTATTTTGTTTCTATCAAAAGGCAGCTGCTACTCATCATCTTTTTAAACATGTTTTGGGGACATTTTAAGCCTTTATTACAGACAGTGGAGAGATGACAGGACAGGGGATGAGGGAGAAAGAGGGAGATGCAACAAAGGTCCCGGGCTGAACTTAAACCAGGGACGCTGCACGTAAATGACTTTTTTAAGGGCAATGCTAAATCGATCATTTCCCTCAGGATTTTACTTTGAAAAGTCGGGCCGAAATAGGATTATAGCAGGAGCTGGATCACAGCAAAACAAAATGGAAAGGAAACTGATTTGAAATAAAAGTTTGCTTGTAGCTGCTAGCTGCTAGCCACAACCTCTATTAATAACACCATTTTCTCTCATAAAGCTGCCCCTCTGAGCGCTGGTAACTGCCGCTCACCTCATTGGTCAGCTGGCGAGCGCTGTCATCACTGCAGACCAGGCGCATGTGAGCGCGTGCGTCTGTGCGTGTGTGTAACACGGTCTGGCTGAGGTCAGGGTTGGTGCACATTTAATCTGCTCTCTGTTTCCAGGCCACTCCAAGGACTTTGACACATCGCTTCTGTATCTATTATTCACAAGTGGTCCGAGACTTTCAAGTGTGTGTGTCTCCATGCGTGTATGTGTGTAGGACCGTGTGTGTGTGTATGTGCGTGCATGTGCGACAAGCTGTCCTCCAACAGCACGACACGGCTCAAAATTCCTCTGAATTTTATTTGCAGCTATAATATCAGCCCTGTTGCATAATCACACCATTTCTACCACATACAAACTTGCACTCACACACAGGCACACTGCGCTCCCACTCCAGTTGCACAACCCCTGAATTTTAGGGATAGAATGGCGTGGTTTCATAAGCAGTCTGCTGCCTACTGGCAGCTGTGCTGTCAGATGAGGTCATTACTTGGGGCGGACCACAAGCGCAGACGGGGCATAATGTTGGACACATCAGTAAAAACCCACCGAGTGTGAAGAAGAATCACAGCCAGAGGCGACCATGGAGCTCTGGTGATCCTGTCCGGGGAGGTTGTCGGCCATTTGTATTGTTTCTGTTTTGAGTCGTGTTACCTCGCTGGTGGTGCAGCGATGCATTCAAGTACACGAGGGAACAGAGGAGTTGAATGATGCGTGTGTGACAGTGTGTGTGTGTGTGTAGGCTGGTATTACTATCAGCTCAGTGGCAGGGTGGGGTGAATGGCCTCAGTGCTATCTCTGGTGCACAGCTTGTTTACCCTAATGAACACAAGTCCGACTCCACTCCAGCCAATTGCAAAGAGGGCATATGCCCACAGATGCTGCTCCAAAGCTGGAAATCATAGGGGATATGAATATACATGAGAACAATGCTCCTCATTCTCGTACAGTGAACAATTTCTGCGGATGCTTACATGCCTGCTTTCACAAACAGTAATAACCAGACACTGATGGCTCTTTTGAATTCTCTTATCCCCATTGTGGAGCATGTACAGAGATAATTTCCTGCCTTCTTTGTGTCGGTGATCGGGCCATGTAGAGCTGCAAAGTGCTGCTCTCTCAGCCGAACCACTTATTTTGACATCTGTACACGGTTTCAGCTCTTTCCATGAAAGTAAAGACTTAATTTAATGTCAATTTTCAACATGTCCCTGAAGAAGACTTCTGCTAATACTGCAGGGGAGTGGAGCACTCAAATCGTTTCATCCAGTGGCTAAAGCTTCTTTAAATCCCTCCAAACATGAAATTTTGACCAATAGGAAAATAGTTAATATGATGGGAGTAAAACGCCACTCCATCCAATAGTCGAGCACCTCAGTTGTTTACCCAAATCTCTGAAATCCCTCCGTGAATGTTTATTCAGCCAATGCGAGGGCAGCTGCCGCGGTGCACAAGGACGAATGTCTGCCTACGGGTCTGTGGTGATGTTGCACCGCATAAGGCTGTGCCATGGCATGCGTGTGACCATTACATCACGGCTAGTCCCTGACCAGTCTGCGCCACACACAATCACGTGACCTTCCGTCAACATCTGAGGAGCACCGCCGCGCTGATCTGATGATGACTTTTGCAGTGAGACGATTTCCTGCTGGCATCCAGCTGCGTGTGTGTGCATCTTAATCCCTCTGTGCAGTCTATTGTGTGCTGGAGGAGGTGACTCCATAGTGTGTCAAAAGTGTAAAAGTGTGCACACGCTTGTCTGCCCTTTAACTCAACTGTTAATGCATTTTTAGGTATTAATGTGTTTTCTTTTTTTTTCTTATTGTTGATTGTTCTCCACGTTACCTCTTTAACCTCTAGCCTCCCCACCCCCCTCTCCACCCTCCACTCTGTACCCCGCCAAAGCCGCTTTGAGCTCTTTTGCTCTGACATCACCACAGTCATCACCAGTGGGCATGGGCCAGACCATTAGGTGAGTAACACGGGGGAGATTAATGCACAATTCAGAGCAATTTTGTCCAGCCTTGGCACAGAAGATGCTCTGAAAACCCACCTTGGGTTGGAAAAACGATAATTCACACTTCGGCAGATCTTTGCTTCGAACTCCCTGTCTAAACGGCTGATGCGTTAACAAACAGAAAGTATACCGACATCCCTCGAGTGCAGGAGGAACACTCTAAAAATCTCTGCCTCAGCAAGAATGAAACTGCCCCCCCCAGATCGCTCTCCATCTTTTTTGTTCGGAGTTGTTGTATGTGGGAGGTCATGACCTGTGGATCTGTAGTGATATGTGTTAGAGAGCAAGGGATGATAAAAAAAGAGAAAGAGAGAGAGTCAAGAGTCAAGAATGAAAAGTTTGTGAGTGTATCTGAGAGGGTGTTGACGTGTCGGCCTGTCAGCTCTCAGGCTTGACTTGGTGACACCACAACACTCGGGCTGTGTAAGTTTCCAGCTGCTCTGAAAAGCCCTCCTTTGTTAGGCTGTTTATACGGCCGAGGTGTCACAGTGACCTCCTGGGCCGCCGTTTGAAGTTGGCTGATGTGATGTAACACAGGCATCTCTTGACTCCATTAATGGGGTGGCAGTTTCAGAAAACGGCTCCCCCAGGCTCCTAAAGCCAACTGTGATATTTTGAGTGTAATTCCCGACATTTTTTACATTATTCTCCATACAGTGAAAGCAGCATGTCAGCAGCTTCGGCCTGTGTCCACACAGGATGCGTTCGGGCACAGCATCGCGTGCAGTTCGCCCGAATTCTGGCAGTGTCAGAGCTCCAGCACACAGTTGGAGAAAAGAAAATAGACTTAAGCCCTGGGATTTGTGCACATTTTTTGCTCTGGGTAGGACCTTTGTTGCATGTCACGACCCCTCCCCTCCTGCCCTCCAATCTCCCACCCCACATTTCCTGTCGGCACATTCACTGACATTGATGTAATGAAGGTAAAAACTAATGCCCACCCCCCAGAAAATCTTATCTTATTGGCCTTATGATATATACAAAATAAGGAACAACTAAACTATAATTTTAGTACTCAAGGTTATCAGACCATAATTTAATGTTACAAAGAAAAAGGGGACTGAAAATGGAAATGTGATGACCTGTGTTTTTATTTGCTTTATGTTTTTACACTAAAGTGGCAGTCACCATTTCTGGTATTCAGTCCCTAAATCCTGGCCCTTTAAATATAAATGATCTATTCACAATTAAATCCAAATGGATGTAAAATGATGACACATTTAACATATTTTATTTGGCTTTTCAAGGATTACTAAATTTACATTTTAATATACAGTATATATTGTATTTATCTAAAAATCATCCTGCATGGTTATAAATAGCAGAAATAGTTCCTGTGGTACCATCAACTGCCTCACTCTGTTTGTCAGCTGCTGCAGTGGAACATCCATCTCCCCCCCTTGTCGGAAACCTTATTAGGATAAAATAAATTGTTACAAATCTTTTGCAAACACCACTTGAACATGTGTAAGTAACATCGTGCAAACATGACGTAAAATAAGCGCAGCGGCTGCAGGTGTGCACAAACAACAGCTGCCAAACGCACAAACACAACGCAGACCAGAAACCGCGTTTCACTCCCTCTTTCAGTCTTGACCACACGAGACAGGAAGTGATAAACAAGCTTGAAGTTTCCACTGGACAGGCACTTTCTCACACCAACAGCCAATCATATCGCAAATATCCCACTTCAGTAACACGCTGCAGGATATTATTTGGGCTAATGTCTTCACGTGGCTTTGCCAAGAAAAAGGGAGTACTCTGGAAAGCCGCGACAAGTGGAAACTATTTCACTTACGGGGAACTAAAACATACACACAGAAACACTAGTTCATTTTACCCTGCGGCTCACAGAACCTTTGACACTGTGGCTGAAACATTAACACCTGCTTTATAAAAGGAAATGGAAACACCCCCACAAGCTAAAAATCCCCCTATCTCCAGTTGTTGGAGCTGCTACTTGAAGGACTTTCCAGGTTGCGGCGCGTGTCCAACGCCGGATGACATAACGTGATGCATTAGCAGATCATGTGGATGGATGACTCACATTCCTGCCAGGACACCCTTGGCATGATATCACCACAGCTGGGAAGCCCCCACTCTGGAAGCCCCTAAACGTCCCCAGAACTTCCCCCAGCATCCCCCCCCACCCCCCATCCCACCTCCAATTCCAGCACACTAGGCTGGCACTGGCTGCGGCCCGGGCGGTTAAAAATAGCCAGCCCCAAGACGCCACGCTGGCCCGGATGACATATGTCTCCATGGAAACCCGAGATGACAGTTTTGCTGGAGGTCGGAGGTCGGATCTTGAGAGAATCATGTGACCGCGAGGGACGTGGACGGGCGCAGGAAGTGGAGGGGCAGAGGAGAGAGTAGGCAGCTGCGGCAACGGCAAGGAAAATCCCCTCGGAGAGAGAGAGAGAGAGAGAGAGAGAGAGAGAGAGCATGCCATGTTTCTGTCTGTCTCTGTCCTCCACTATCACTCATTCGGAAATATAAACATGCCCTTTGCAATTGAGCTGAAGTCATTATGTCATTAAGCTAGCAGGGGTTTTCAGCTGGACATTTTCAGTCATGTGCGATCTTAAATAGAGGCCATGCTCTCCTTCCCTCACTAGATACAACAAGTAATTTCTTTCTTTTTTTTTCGTGCTTGGAAATGTATGACATTTCTCTTTGGGGAAACGTACTAAAGCCCGCAGTCACTTTGTCATCTCAGTTTAGCAGCAGAGAGCTGAATGTGACGTCACTGCCTGGATGTCAAACAAATCGGAAGTCTGGTTTTATTCCAGTGACCGTAGGAAGAACGGTGACGATAAAAGAGCGCTCTGTGTGCACATTGATAAACACTGGAATAATACTCTGTCGTGCTGTTAGATGCTGTTGGTGAGCTGTGAATCGGCCATTATAACAGCTTCTGCTCTCATCGGGGGAATATTTCACTGTCCAGTACTGGGTTTTATGACCAAACACCTACAGGACTAATGACATCATCCCATCAGCCTCAGCTTCAGTCATTGCTCATGTCCAGTCATATCTAATTAGCATGCAAGTGCTCTAAACAAAGATAGTGAACACCTGCTGTAAACTTACTTTTACTCAATACTGAAACTGTTCTATTCTATTTTGCGCACGTTTGGAAGGAATAAAGTATTTTGAATTCAGTCAAAATAATAAAAGACAAACTAACACCTCTTGCTGTGTGGCTCCCGAAAAAGCAACTTTAGTCATCAAACAAGTAACCTTTCATATTTGGAAAAAAAACCCTACATCTCCCATTACATCACAGTTTCTTTCTAGCAGCATGTGTATTACGCATCATCAGAATCATTTCTCTCTTATTCTTCCTCATCGTCACCTCCTTTTTGGGAAATTTGGATAGTTTCTAAAAAAAAAAACCCAAAAAAACAGTTATGTCTTCTGGACAAGAGAGACTGATTGTTACTGGGCTTGTGCTTGTGGGAAATGGAGTTTGTTAGGGGAGGCTAGACGTGAATGTTTACACAGTAAATATGAACTAAACAACAAAGTTAAGTTGTTTTTTTTAAAGATGCAACATCCAAATGCACTAAAACCACATGACACACTGTTGAGCAAGACCTGGAAGTTCTGGTTCGGCTCTGGATTAGTTGGTTTGGGATGGGGGGGGCAGCTGAAAACCCCCTTATGTCGCCTGTGACGTCAAGAGAGGAGGCAAGAAGGGAAAGGGAACAAGGTGAAAGGGGGCGAGGATTACAGCACATGAAAGGTTACCGGAGAGGTGAGTTGGGGGGAAACCCTGAGCTCCAAATGTCTTTTTGTTTCCGAGCTGCCCGACCCC
Source organism: Amniataba percoides (assembly GCA_037176925.1). Taxonomy (NCBI): domain Eukaryota; kingdom Metazoa; phylum Chordata; class Actinopteri; order Centrarchiformes; family Terapontidae; genus Amniataba; species Amniataba percoides. The sequence continues at coordinate 7,462,097 of JBAJHX010000002.1, read as the reverse complement.
CCCGCCCCACCTCACCACCACCACCACAGCTCACCCCTCACACACTCCCACATGCCTCCGTCCCCCAACCGGTGGATATTTTGAGCTTGTGTGGGTGACCCCGCCGCCGTTGTAAAAAGAGAGGAATCGCATGTCTGTGTTGCGTAACGCTTTTCACCTTTTGGTTGCAGCCAAAAAAGCCCAGACTCTCGATTCACACGGTTTTCGCCACACACACGCACACACACACGCAGAAGTATTTCATTCTTCACCACGAGGATGTTGATAAATACATCTGACAGCGCCATAAACAACCAAACTGTCAAACTATCAGTTATAGCGCTCGGTTTTCTCCGCCGCTGACTGCTTCCATATTTCTCCCCGCTTTACTTTCTGTGTCGCCAAAATAGATCCATTTCTGTGGATTTCTGGAAGTATGTCAGCACGCGGTTATTTGTGGTGGGATTTTGTGTGCTCTTTTTTTTTTTTTTTTGGTGCCGTGTCAGAAAAGAGAGGAGGAAAGAGAACGAGAGATAGAAAGGCTTTTATTAGCACCCCATTCGAAAGGCTTGGTCTGGGCCCTCTAAGGAGACCCTGCAGCGGTCGCATCAGTACACAAATATAGCAACAACCAACAAGAGGGAGAAGGTGGAGGAAATTTGTCACTATGGGTGCTTCTAAAATTAAAACCGGCGCATTAATGTAACGTGAAATTGCTTTTTAATTTGTGTTTGGTGTGCCCGGTGAGATCAATGACAGTCCAGCGACTTGCCCACTTGTCCACGCCGGCGTACTGAGGGTGTCTGTTGGCATCCGAGCGGGAGGAGAGAACTGACATCTATTGTACGGCCCGTAATTGAAATGAAGTCTGTCCCGAGCAAAGCGAAACTGGACGGGGTCTGCGAGGCTGGCGGCCAAACACAACCGCTCACAGTGCACGCTGGCAGGCCTGAGTTGAATGACAATGACACCATTCACACGACAGCTGTGTGTGTGTGTGTGTGTGTGTGTGTGTGTGTGTGTGTGTGTG
>JBAJHX010000002.1:7425687-7460988 GCA_037176925.1 Amniataba percoides | reverse complement strand
GTTGAATGACAATGACACCATTCACACGACAGCTGTGTGTGTGTGTGTGTGTGTGTGTGTGTGTGTGTGTGTGTGTGAAGTAGATTTAGAGCGGAAAAAAAAACATTGTTTGCTTTCATGCATCACGGATTTCTCAAACACTTTGACCGATAAACTCATAAGATGGAGTTCGGAGAAGGAGCAGTGTTTTTTATTTTTAACCCATGGCACCCATCTAAAAGAGGAATTATGTAACTATGTCATATTACCTATTAAGTTAAATCACAAAGGCCCATTCTCACTTGGGATAAAAGCCAGCAGGTGTTCTACTGATTTACAGATAAATATTCAAACATATAAAACTAAATACACAGTGCTTACAGTTATATAAGCTAATAATGTCAAAATTAAAAAAAAATTGCTTCAAAATTAAAGTTACATTTTAGTTGAAGAAGGACAAATAAACCAACTTGTCTTGTACTAGTTTGCAGCACTTAAATGGAGCATTTGAGTCTGCTGCTGATGTGGGAAGCAAGAGCACAACCCGCAGGTCTGACTCCCCGACAGGCTGCTTCTTTCCATGTGTGAAAACCACAGTGGATGGATATCCGTCTTCCACAAGCAGCCGAAACCTGTCCGTTAAGCCTTTAAGCCGAGTGCTGTTGAGTCTGATTTTAGTTTTATTGGTGGGCTCATAGTCATTCCTGTCAGACCGCGCGGAGGGCTGAGATGATCGGCGCCTGTCAGACTGTGTCGAGGGCTGAGATGCATTACCGTTACTCTGAGCTCTGCTTGTCGTGTCAAATCCTCACATAGCTTTGGGAACTTGTTGTGTTACTATGACAACCGGCGATGGCGAGTTGTCGTGTCATTAGCTGCAGCATGGCAGCATGTTAAACTGAGATTCTGATGCAGTGATTTGGATCTTTACTGATCTTTTTCTTATGTGGTGGTGCTTTAAAACACAACATAAAACTTTCTTGAAATAACATTAAAAACTTTCATTAATAAAATCTAGTCTGACTCACTACTTCGCATTAACATGCGTCTTTTGCCGCCTTGCACACTGCAGATATTCGTACACACACAGTTTTATACACTACTCTCCTCATATGAAAAGCACAAAGATAATGTTTCTGGCATTTCTGAAAATACTTTATACCTTACAACCATCTTAAAATGTGGAGCACCCACAAGAAATAGGCCATAAACTTGCAGGCACAAATACAAATGTACACTATAGCACAGCCATTCATGGTTGAAATGAGCCATGTGGACTAAGACTACCGTCCTAAGATGCGTTATTTATTTGAGTGAAAAAATACTCATCGTTTCACAAATCCGGCAGAAGCTCAAACGCCCCTTCATCCTCTTCCGTAGCCCTAAACTCTTAATATCCACTGTTCTGCTTTCTCAAAGTCATGCAGGAGGTGGAGAGAAACTCAAAGTGGGTCAAACGGGGTGCAAAATTACTCCTCAGTGGAAAAAAAAAAAAAAAAAAAAGAAAAAGCGACGAATGTTTAGGTGGCAGGGGTTCTCATATTATTACTTCAAAGGAGAGGGCTGTGAATAGAGCGAAGAGGTCTTGGGGGAGTGAGTGGCCAGAGGTGTGAATGACTGAAGAGTTCAGAGGTCCTTTAACACTCCAGACACTCACACACTCACTCTCACACACACACACACATTTACTTTTGCCTTGCCAGTATTGTATGCACCGAAACACATTTCTGTGCCGTGCCGCTAAAAAGAAACTTGACAAATACAGTCTCCATACATATGCAAATCTGTGACGCTATAAATATCCACACATTGGATGGCAAAAGAGGCACAGAGAATGAATATGCACAATGCACACGCCCATAAGAACGCCTTATATTTATTCATGTGATCACGAGGGAACCTACACTGGATGCTACTCACATATAATCTAAACGGAAAGAATTGGGGCTTAGCCTGTTTAGATAGTATGAGAAATTCCCCGAAAGGCAATTTCAACATCCAATTTACAGGCCACAAAAGCTGCAGTGAGAGCCGGGTAGGTAACGGGCTGTAAGGTATGATTGCACAGGCCCGCAGGAGAAGCTGCTGTAGATGGAGTCTGCTTGGGGGTGTTTGCTTAATGAGTTGTGATTGCCAAACTCAATGGTTCGCAGTTAGGAAAATTAATGTAGTGCATGCACACGTCGGAGGGGGTCCACATCCATTCGCCTCCCCTCTAGCCTGATTCCTCACCCTCCCATCGCCCTAGTCCTCGGCCATCGCTCAAGCAGGTCAAGCCATCTAAATAAAGGCCACCCGGCTTCTTCTCAAAGTCTCCTCTCTCAAACGGGGGGTGTATAAATATATATATACGACAGGCGGGAATTCAAGGAACTCACAGAGGAGATAAACCTGCTCCTCACCTTTGACCCTCGCACTCCTGCCCCTCTCCTCTGACCTACATTAGGACTCTGGAGTCGCTTATCACTCCGACATGGCTGCCACCGCAGCGAGGCTGGGTGAATGTGCAGGCCGTCACGCTGCAGCGTTTGGGAAATGATAAAAAAGAGGTCAGCAGGCATAAATCAAAGGCACAATAGCCCTATTTATGGTTTTATTACGTGCAGAGTACAGTCTAAGTTTGGCAGTCGGACTATTATACTGTCGGGGGCCGAATTTTCGATTAAGCGCAGTTCGTGACCCACATCCCAATTTCGTGTTAGTCATCTTTTCGCAGGACAGCACAAATAAAGGAAAGAAAACAAAGAAGCACAGACAAAAACACGAAGCTTAGTCACTGGCTGCTGGACGGACACTGCAAATCACAGCTTCTGGGAATCGGTCCGGTGACCTTTGGGAATGGTGGGATGTCACCTCCACAAGCTCCAAATGAAAAGGTTAGTTTTAGTATATTAAAGGAGGCACTACAGTTTTTGGGAGCTGATGAATGATGACGACATGTGATCGTGGTTCCACGTTTGCAAAGAGCATGAGTCTGTGTCATGAATAAGAAATTCATATTTATATTTATATTTATATATCATTTATATATCTGAGGAAGAAATCCAGTGACTTAAAGGCTCACAAATAGGTCAGGTTTGTCAATAATCAGGTGTTTCTGTGAGCACTGAATTAGGTTTTGCTTGCTCTAATTGAGCCTCCAGTTCACACTATTCATATAAGCCCCTTGAGGTGTATCATAATTTGCAATATTGGGCTATATAAATAAAAACTGACTTGATGTACCAGCCCTCAAGAGACCCCCTCCTAACGAGCTTCTAATGGAAGTGATGGAGAATGAAATCCACAGCCTGCGCTCGGTGTAAAAATGTGCTGCAGTGTGGTGATGGCAAAGAGAGGCTGTGAATTTGGAAGATATCCATGTGATTCAGCTTATTCAGACCCTGAGGTGCCTTTTAAGATAAGATTAACATATTAGACAAACTTTGAGATGCAGTTTACATCACTTACACTGGCATCCCATTAGGAGGGAGTCTATTAACAGTTAATATGAACATGATAAAAAAACAAAAGAGAAATTGCCTAATACTTTGGTTAGTAAAAAATATCTGCAAAATTCATGACATTCCCATCAGCCTCAGCTGGACTTTGTGTTTAGTGCTAATTAGCTAATGCTCTCATGGCAACACGCCAAAATGAAATAGTGGAGACGGTAAATATAGCATAAAAATAGCATTTGGCTTAAACATTGATGTATTTAATACTGCAGAACAGACATCAATACTTCACAAAATAACAGTCTTCATTTAACCCAGAAGTATTCAAGTATTCAAATTATACACATGTATTAAACTGTGAATAAAATATTTTCGCAAATGGTCGATCCCATCTAAATCATCATGTGCTCGTGAATGAGGCCAGCACGTATGACGCAGATTAAGCCTCTTTTTAAAAGTCGTTCATTAATCAAAGGAACAACCATTTCTTGATTCTATCTCCGTACGCGAGCTACCTGTTCGGGGTGACTGGACGTCTTTGCGGCGTCATTAGCTTTCAAGTAGAACACACTCTGCTTTGATATACAAAATTATCCCCGGATATGAGGGGCCCTATTTTCAATAATTTTAAGCTTAAAAGGGAGAAGTCAGCAGAAAATTATTGCAGCTAATTTTGAAGTATTTTGGTACCATGCTGTTAAGCAAAAAAAACCCAAAAAAACCCAAAAAACAAAAAAAAAACAAAAAAAAAAACACATTACCTCAAGAGAGAAGTGAGCATCGTGTACAAACAAGAATCCATGAATAAAAATGGAAATTGATTAACTTGCTATAAATGGAACTTCCACATAGTGAATATCATATGCATAGTTTTGTGTGTTTTTAATGCCTCTTACTTTTCTTCCCCATCACTAATGCAAACACACATTAAACGGCGTATTCGTCCCAACAAGGAGGAATATCAGGTTTTTTACTCAACTCGTGCACGAGCAATTGATTAGAAAATTCCTCTACTCTGTTTGCTGTGATGTACCAGATAACTTATATCGGAAAGGTTAGATGATGCATGTTGTACTTTAAATTTGATGTAAATATACACTTGAGCTGTAAGGCATTCATCATGTTTATAATGGAAGCATCCTGTGGCATCCATCTGTGGTTTCTGAAAACAGGCTGTTGATCCAATATAAATAATGTTTAGAATTTATTAAACCAGATATAAAATTCACTAAAATGTTTAAATATATGAATTAAACCATCTTCTTTGAGCTTGGTGTGAAATTCAGAAGACTTGTTTTGACATTGAGCATTGGACATCGGAGATATTGGGCGAGTGGATTCATTTTAATCCTTCACTTGTGACGGATGCAGTGAGCTGTCGGTGGAGTTATTATTGTTGTTGTTATTTTTTTTAACAATCAGCTTTAAGAAACTCTTTACTTCGGAAACTGATGTACCCTCTGACACTTTAATAATGTAAAAAAGAAAATGCATTATTTATACGTATATGGAAAGGACAACAACTACAAAGCAGGAATAAAGTAACTGAAATTGAAACTGTGTGGGAAGAAGTATTACAAAAAATTACAAAAATGTCAGAATCTACAAAGAACAATATTGATGCCAGAATCTTTGTGGCTTTCAAATTTTGATTAGCTTTGCATAGTGAGGTGTTTTCTATGATGGTGAAGAGAATATAAAGATTTACGATCATTCATCAAGTTAGCTTACAAGATATGGTAAATGTGTTTTTTTTTTTTTTTTTTTAGTCTTGTGAGTTCAATGTGGTGGCCATTGTTTAGACTGTGCACTTTGTTTATGCGGAGCATTAACTAATGTGGGTTGATACATGCACACAAAATAGAAGTTTAGATTATTCCTCACAAACGAGTCGCCAAGACTTGAAATATTTAAACTGTAAAATATAACTGCATGAGTCAAACAAATACTTTGGTAGCATGGGATCTTTAAACGTGTGTGTGCATGTGGCAGCACTGAAGGTGGTTGGGGGGAGGCATAACAAATCATCTGGGTTTAAGGGAGATTAAACTGCATTAGGAGACAATGGGATAGAAAAGGACGCACACACACACACACACACACACACAAACACACACACACACAGCCTAGTGAGGTAGCTACTCTCTCTCTTCACACTCAGAGACTATTAAATTCACATACACCGCACAAACCCACACACACAAAGACATATCACCGCACATGTCCATTTTCTAGACTGAAAACATCTCTCGGCTGGAGACAGCCCAGCACCGGCCTTTTGGTCATTGTGGCATCTCCCTCTGATTGGTCGTCTGTGCACCGGCCTCTGGGGACCTGCGGGGTTGTGAAGATGAGGTGGCTGCTAAGAGACTGAGTCACAACATGCGATGCTCTGCGCTCACAACATCTCCCATGCACACCAGTGACAGTTACATAAAGACGAGCGGACAGGCTCAAGACAAACACTTTACTCCCATTTCCCATCGAGTTCGGTCTGTTTTATCTCACTGCTGCGCCATTTTAAACATGCTTCGGGAAAATTCACTTGCGTTAGTCATTTCGGCTGTTTGTGTAATAATTAGCTCCTTTTCTGTTTTGCACAACACTGCTTCGTCTGGAAGATAATCCTGAGGCAGGAAATGACTGGTACATATGTATTCAGGATCAATAGCACTTCATCAATCATCTCTTAGCTAAAGGATGGAATTGAACTATAATTATGCGCTTGGACTGACAATTTATGAATGACCTTGAAAACAAAAGCTGACAAAATAATCTCATCCTCCGATCATAACCCATGACCTTCTTCAGTTGTCGTGGTTATGTAGAAGCCCAAATCTGCACTTTAAGGGCTTCTTGTCCACAAGCTGAAGTGAATTCAGATCATTGTGGGTTATATGTACATACAGTCCAAATACAAATCCCACATACATGACTGGACAAATGCAACTCTCCTTGGTTATTATTTCGACAATATACAGCAGATCTCAATCACGAGGACTCTGTGAAAGAGAACTACAAAGGCCATAAAAGCTGGTAGCGACAGACTTTTTCATTTCTTGGCTCAGTGCTCCTCGTTCGTGTGGATGTGAAGTGAGACGACCACTTTCAAACGCAGACTGTCAACTTCGGTTAGGGAGTATGTTCATCCAATTTGGCGGACTACGTGAAGGGACGGTTGCTTTGCGTTCGGGTGCCAGTTTTGACAACACACAGATGAATCAACACTTTAATAAACATAATCTTCACCTGTCCAAATAAATTTGGCTTCCTTGCGAGATGGAGTTGTTTCCAAAAAGAAAATAAACCAAATAATCCCTAACAGTAATAATTCTGGTCCAAATGTTTAGTCACTTTTTTTTTTTTTTGCAGACAGAAAATCTACGTCACTCTCATTTAGTAAATATGAGGCTGATTAGCTTAGCTTAGCATAAAAACTGGAAACTGGGGAAAGCAAATAACCATATTTCCCACAAATATTTCTTGAAAGACATAATCCTCAGAACTTTCACTTTAATAAGTATACCTTAAATCACTGCATTTGCACAATAATGACAGACACAGGAGTGGAAAAATCTGCAATGCACAGCAAGGCTTTGAGCATTTAACGACACAGACTCACTTTTCTGTGCAGCAACGCGTTGTGAGGCGTCTCTGCTAACGGTTACGAAGGCCGAACGAGTGAAGAAAAGACCGACGACAACAGACGGGGAAACTTAAAAACAGTGAAATGAAAATCTACGAGACTTTAGCTTTAAAGCAGACATGCACGCATCTTATGTATGCACAGGCAGAGCGAGGTACGAACACTTTCCAGGCCAGCATAGATATTAGAAACCCACGGTTATGTAATCACAATTAGTCTGCCGCTGACTAAAGATGTGGAACTCAACACGCAAACCCACTATTAGAATATCTGTCTTTATACGTGGTCGCTTTGGACTGTGTTTGTCCTAAATGAGATTCTCTAGAAGAGTTTTGCAGTTTCTACTGATCTCCTTGATTGGGCTGTAATGAGAAATGAGGGCATAAACACACACACACACACATAAAGTGGAGTGAGGCACATATAGAGAGAAGTCGGCACACTCTTTCTTTCTCTCCGGCATTTCCTATTCCTCCCTCCATCCAAACAAGCCTGTCGTAGCTGCAATTATGGGAAGGAAACCATGTATTTATAGCCAGGCGAGGATCAACGGCAGAACAACTAGTTGTGTGGCACGGGAGGCGGTTATATTTAACATGCCGTGATGTCAACACGTGGCTGGTACGTTTCCATGGTTTCTCCTCCGAGACAGGGCGGGTACTTTCTTATCAGTGCGGCACAGAGACAGACGAGGCGGTGGAGAAGAGAGAGAGAGAGAGAGACAGACTGATAGATGGGCAGACAGATAGATCGACGGCCAGACTCAAAGGGCAGGAGTAAGAGAAAATAAAGAGCGTGAGGGTTTAAAAAGGGAAATAAGCATAAGATTTCTACATAATGGACACTGTCTGCCTCTAAATAGACACTATATGCCTTTCATTGACCTTGAGCTGACTACCTACTCAAGCTTTCCATCACCGATTCTGTAACAAACTCCCCTTCCATCCTTCTTTACTCCTGCTTAGTCCCTTTTTCATCCCACCCACTCACTCCTACTCTTTCCCTCCCCTCTGTCTTTTAAGGTTATCTGAGATGCTATCTGCAGCCTGATAAAGGTTAAAGAGGCTTCTAGCTGGCAGCACCTTCAGTCTCCAGCTTGCTCGGCACCTCGCAGTCTCCACAGTGATAATCCCTCGCCTCGTCGCCGCACAACGGACGGAGGAGTCTGGGAAATATCAAGAAGACGCGAAGATCTGTGCCCCACTTCTGCTGTTAAAGTTTCCTTGATTCAGTGGTGTTGATCGTGACAATGCACCATTTTCGCGTGGTATATATATATTTATATATATGCATATATAAACAACAACAAGAAAACAAGATCATCAACAGATTGCATCAACAGCGCGGAAACAAATTTCCCCTGGGTGATAAGTCATGGAAATGCTGAAAAACTTGACTCATGATGCCTGCTGCTGCTGCTGCTCCCAAAAACACACACACCGTCACCGCAGAGTAAATAGCGATGATGGGAGCGGACAGTGTTGACACACAGGCGAGTCTGCTCGGGCTTCAAGCACCACAAAGCTGACTACAGTAATGAACCCCAGCCATTAGCTCCCTTTAGGCAGATTCAGCCATAAACGCTTTAATATTTGTGTAACTCGCGCTCCACTTTAACAGGCCTACAGTAGGTGTCGAGGCTCATGTCATGCCTGCACGTTATGTATTCTATAATGCGGTGGTGACAGATCCTCGAGACTCCGAGCCAGAGCTGTGTTATCTACAATAGCGCAGAGGGTTTGTGTGGATTTAGCTGGAATGGGCAATAAACTGAGCAAGGGAGTCGAAAGAGAGAAAGAGAGAGAGAGCACAGGAGAGGCAGCTTCTGGAGGACGAGGAGAGGAAATAACACCTATCAAAAAAAAAAAAAAAAAAAAAAGTAAAAAAAAAAGCAGCGATTAGCTAAAGCTCCTTAACCTAACTGGTTTCATTAGCAAGACGCAACAGAGGATGAGAGGTGTCACAGCTGAGGATGCTCAGGCGGGAGGAGGCACTGCGGCAGCTACCAGACAAGAGGCAGCAGTTTGTGAATCAAAGGAGGGAGGCGGGATTGGGAAAAAAAATGTCCACCACCATTTACATAAATAGGGTAAAAAGATTGTAGAGAAACTTTTAAATCTGCCCCACATATCTTGTTTATGATGAGGAGCGTAGCTTTGAGCCAATGCCTTTCTGACAATTTAAGAAAAATCTAAATACATTTATAACACAAGTCTCTGTTTTTTTCCTTCTTAGCACAACAACTACACATTTGATTAAGATTTATCTTGGACATGGTCAAAGGAGACGTAAAACACTATATAAGGGAAACAGTTGCTCTGTGATCGTTGAGAATATAATAATAAAATGATGTGATAAGAGATATTAAGACCTTTTTTTAAACTAAAAAAATAATAACTTGGGAAATTACATTTTGGGATAAATCCAAAGATAACAAAATGTGAGAGCCAGCAACTTAAATAATTCAATAATTACTTTTATTTCTCATTAGGGATACATTATGAGGACATACTGTCAACCTTTGCTGGCTACAGCATTGTCATTCGTCTTCAAAGCGGACATCCTGTGTTTTGTGCATCAGATTTTAGTATTTCCTGTCCACATTTTATAACTTTCTTTGCACATTTACAATTATTAATTAACAAGAGGCCTAGAAAAAATAATATGATTTCGCCACTCAGGGACCCCGTACACTTCAGTTTAAACAATAAGAAGCATTTTATAAGCTTTTATAAAGTGCAGCGTCCGTGACAGTTGTCTAAGATTAATAACAGCAGCCTGAGGATGACTCAAACTTCTAAAAACATTACAGGCAACATTGAGATCCCTTTCCCTGCACCTCACTTTCCTGTCGGCGCTGCACTCCATTTCTATCTATAATCTCCAGCTCAGCCCTGGTGACATGACTCTCATCGACAATCACATCACACAGACTGCTCGGGTTGCCCTCGAAGAGCAAAAGAAGGTGAGGGAGGGAATCTGGACACGCGGGTATTAATAACACTCAGAATCAAGAAGCACAGATGATGGTGCAGGTAGATTTTTTGTTGTTAGAGCATTGAGGAAAGAGGGGGAGACATTTAGAAGAAACAAAATCGTAAAACAAGGTGGCGAGAACAGGGCAGAGCGCAGCAGAGGAGGGGAGTCGAAATGACTGAACGACAGAGCGACAGAGTAAATCAGGACAGAAGAATAGAGAGCATAGAGTGAATGGATGTTGGAGAGCAGCCATGGTGAGTGATTCACATCTATTTTCCACCAGCGGGCAAATGAATCGCACAGTCAAAGAGGGAGGAAAAAAAGAACGAAAAAAAAAGAAAAAGAAAAGTCATCTCAAAATAGTTTCCCCCCCATTATGTATGCATGTGCGGCTTTTTCTCTCTCTGTGAGACAAAGGGCACACATCAAGGGCGTTTTATTACCAGGCACGTGAGTCCCATGTGCTGTTGCACAAAAATAGATCATAAGTCTTCTCCAGTGGAGCTTTGCCTCATCAAAGTAAATCTATTCTCCGTAAATGCTGATCCATAAATAAAACGCCACGCTCGGCGCAGGACTGGAAATAAGGAGAGTGACGGGGAAGTCTGAATGAAAACGGGTGAGTGACAGGCCCCTGAAGGATCTATTTGGGGAGGTTCATGAATAAGCCAATTATGCATTCACAGGAATGATTCAGTTATTCATTGACCTTTGGCTTGACGATGCAAACGGGCGGGGAGGCAGACGAACGCGAGCAAACAAATAAAAACAGAGTAGACGGGCGATGAAAGTATATCCTCCAAAGGCATCTTTAAGGGGATGCTGTGACGCACAATACAAGGAGGGTGGAAGTGGATAAGCACGTGGCTAAAGTGTATGTATTTAATATAACACCATCTCGTTAAAATGGTCCTCCCTTGCAGGTGAGCGAAGGCAGAAACAATAATTTGGGTGTGAAAGTGGCAGTTTGTCATCTCCGAGCGCTCAGACGGCACAGAGCTAAACGGGTTATGTAAGGATGTTGTTAAAGTCAGTGGATAATTGAGCTGATGAGGCTGACATTTGGAGCTCAGGGACGAGGGTGTGGTGCGCGAAGAGGAGGGGAGGGGTGTGTAGTGGAAAGAGATGTAATTACTTTGTATGTTACGGAGGAGGAGAAGGAGTCAGGGCGAGGGACTTAGGCCATAGCGTTAACACTGGCTTCATCTTGCACCAAGCGGGTGTTGGAGTACGAAGAGAAAACAGACGCAGACGAAAATACACACCGTTTTATTGTAGCTTAAATTACGCCACGCAGACCTCGAGTATTTTGGAAAGTTGTGGCTTCCTGTGGCAACCAAGCGCACTCAAATGGGCTCACAAGTGGTGCTACAACCGAGACGTATTTAATCTTGTTTGTTATTATGATTATTTTTGCATTAAACTGTAATAAGAAAATGGTTAAAAACTTTTTTTACTGAAATATCTCAACAACTTTTTGATGCAGTCCTGATGTTTTGATGATCCCCTGACTTTCCCCTTATCACCACCATGAGGTTGACATTTGTGACTTTTGTGGAAATGTCTTGATAATTGTTGGATATTGAATTTCCGTTAAATAGAAACACTCATGTCTCCTGCAGGATGAACGGTAATCATGTTGGATATCCAGTGAGTATTACCACCGCTAGGCATTTTCATTGAATCTTTATGTTTACCAGCATGTTTACCATTTTCTTCTACACTCCTGGGCTAAAAGCAATAAATCAGCCAAATCATTTCAGCCTTACTTACAAGAACACAAGCTGCCTGATAAGACTTTCTTTAAGCACTCACCAAACACAGATTATGAAAAATTATGACTTTTTTTTTGCATCCAGACATAAAAAGTAATCCATGTTAATGGATGATGTCAAATGATCACTCATAAAACATGGACAGTGAATAATAAAAAAACATTCTTGCATCATAAGCATCGTAAGTGTGCTGTAACTCCTTATGAGCACTTTGGCAATGACCTGCAGCCACACTGTGATTTATCATTTACTGACACTCTGCTTTCACCACTACTCCCCTCGAACTCTCTCTTAAACTCTAAAATCTGCAAAACCTGCTGTCGAATGAGCCACATGGCGGTGCTGCAAATCATAACCAACACATGTATTTGGGCAACACATGATACGGTGACCTCGGGTCTCGTGCCACCTGCAGACTGCACCGAGATACAGCGTGACGGATGGTTCAGTTTCACCTTTGTGGAAGAAACTCGGCGATCTACAGGGCAATGATGAGGATTTAATTAAATTATGGAGGAGCACGCTGTCAATTCATGCCGCTCAGCGCACACATGCATTCAATGTAATGAGAGCTCTGCAGGGGAGACGGTGTGACAGGATTCCTTTATGGGCTCGAGGATCACCCATCGTGGGTCTCCTCCTGCTCACCTAACCTTGCATGTGATGGTTGCTGCACCTCTGAGATGCACCTATGTAAGTGTGCAATGTGAAAATGAATCTGCAAGTGCACAAGGTCACGCTTGCACACATGCTATGGGTTTATCAATTATGTGTGCAGTGTGGTATGCGCATGCACATCGTCACACACAGCAACTGGGGCATGTGAATATGCTTGTGCAGCTTTGTTTGCATAACCGGCCTCCCAACACACACACACACACACACACACAAAACATACATTTATTCTTCCCGCAAGCCTTCAGATTGATTTATCCATTTGATGCTCCATGAAGTGTGAACTCAAATGGGCCCTTTCTGCTCTCGGCCAAACACACACACACACACACATAGTTTCTCACACACAAATAGACATACAACTGAGCATATATTAAATCACAGGAGACCAAATGTGTTGCTTTCGGTCAAACTGCCCTCATCAGTGAACAGTGCATGTTAACATAAGGCCCAAATATGGACACAGAGGAACGGAGAAGGAGAAAAAGAGAAGAAGAAAAAAAATGTGTTTGGGTTTGAAAATTTCATTAAAACACAAATACATACTAAAGATGTCAACTGTAACGGCCTGTGTTTTAACTGCAATGTGCCGTTAAAAGAAACAAAGATTTTTCCATCAAAGTGTGCTAATTAAACACAGATTCCGAATGACTTTTATAACAGCCAAAGTTTTTGCTTTTAAGCGCAGCACTTACAGTGAAGTGTCCAACTAATGCTGCATTCACTTAAGTGTGTGGGAGCAACTCAGATGTAAAACTGTATGAGGCATTTTCAGCATTTATCACACAAATAAGGACTGACAGTTGCATTTACCTGGAGAGCCAGAGACTGAGAGGAAAGAGGAATCCTCCAACACAAAACATTCCCGAGCCGCATGTAAAACCCAAGAGAGACGCTACACGAGTCAGGAAATTGATGGAATAAAAGAGTTTGCGCAAAAGCAAGAGTCACAAATCTATAAAACATCTGATTGACAATACAGCTATTGAACAGCTTGATCCAGAACGAACCTGTGGAAAACTGTTGTCTCACCTAATTGATCAACAGATGGACAGAAGGTAAATCAGACAAAATAATTCATTTAAGTAACAATTCTTTTTAACATGACATCAGATACTTTCTCTCATTGTGTCATGTACTATGCGACCAGAGATGACATTACATATTATATGATATCATAGATATTTTTTTTACACGCGAGACACATGGCAGTAAAATGAGAACCCACCCGACCAGATTCAACGAAGTCTACTTTGGCCTCGATCTGGTTTCGATTCCTCGGAATTGACAACATCTGTGAAGACACCTACACCGAACTAAATGGCCACTTAGACGAGACAACTCAGAGAAAAATACGGAACAACACATTTACAACCTCTGCCAGCGAGGAGAGCTGGAAAATGTGAGTCTCTTTGTTCTCTTTTGTGAAAAACTACAAACAGATCTGTCGCTTAGATCCCCACATTCCCCTAAACTGAAAAACTGAAGACTTCAAAATAGTACTTAAGACTAAATGGGGTCAGATGTCTGTAATTAAGATAAATAAAACAGATTCAAAACTTCTTTTACTACTGTAATTTCCTTGAGTATTTTGTAAAAACGTGTTGTTTCTGGCGCTTATTTTCTTACTGGACTACTTTTAATTATTTGCAAATGTTCCTTGTCTTGTTATATTTTAGCTTATTAGACACATGCAGTAACACTGTCTAACTTACGTAATGAATTTACAGTACATCTGTGTGTGTGTGTGTGTGTGTGTGTTTGTGTTCGTGCGTGTGTTCGTGCGTGTGAAAAGGAGACAGAGGAGGATGCACAGCAAGTATTATCCTTGAAGGGGCAGTGTGATGTGAATTTAATCAAATGTGAAAACCACATTAAGTCACAAACCGCCCACAATCTTTGCAAACTTGCATTAGCATCACGAGAGGAGACCATGAAAAAAACACGCACACACACACACGCAGATACATTGGTGAATGGACAAATGCACTCAGACGTACAGCTCGCTCTGCCTTCCCCGGGTACATTTCAGAGCTGGAAACCTTTGGTGAACCATGTGTATTCATTTAAATTAATGGAAGAATGACACTGACAGAATGACTGAACGCTGTCTGCAAAATAACAATATAGAATACTTTATTTCCTACGCGGTTACTGATGCCCTTATTCTTGCCCGAGGATGCACATACAGCTTCCTTCCTCTTAATTAGCTTCCATCAATGTGCAGTCAGAAACAATCTGAGACTGGGAGGCGACGTGGCCTCATTTTCTCATTTGTTGCAGGGGAGAAGAAGATTTCTGCTGAGCTTTTCGATGACTCTGCAGCAGCTGGACGGAAGCACACAGGTGTAGAAACAAACTGTCTCATGTATAAAAAGGTTATGGCTGTTCGGAGCAGCCCAGCGTAAAGACAATGTAAAGCTGCCAGAGAGAGAGAGAGGTGATGCAGAGATAGTTCAGCGATAATGGCTTTGGCTAGTTTGAAGTTTCTGTTTAATATAATACAAAATGTAGATATATTGTTAGATATGGAACCACCCAGCAGGATATAAAGTAATTAAAATTAGCTCCACCTTTAACAGTTGCAACATTAGTGAATATTATCTCTAACTATAATCCAGTAATATCCATCCATCCATCCATCCATCCATGCATTATCTATACCGCTTATCCTTAGAAGGTCCCAGGCAGCTATAGCTGATCCCAGCTGGCACTGGGGCAAAAGGTGGGGTACAGCCTCGACAAGCCACCAATTCCAAAATATATGATAGATTTTTTTGTCGCTAATACTTGGAAAACTGAATTCTAACTCAAGAAAGATAAGATAAAGATCCTGAATGCAAGACATTTACTTTTATTAGTATTTAGTATTTTTTACAATTTGGTATCAAGTCAAAGATTAAGTTCTTCTCCCATCACTGGAGTATCATTGTAAGTAAAATACTTTTGTGTTTTAGTCATCTGAAGGTCTGAATATTGACCAACTTGTTTTCTTCTGCCTATTTTCTAACATTTCATGGATCACTTTCATTTCATATATCAAAAATGACCAGCTAAAGAAAATGAAACATTCAAATATAAGAGGATTCACTGTTAATGATGATGGTTTGTCTTCAAAACAGAGAGCATTTCTGCTTAAAATCCACCAAAAATATTCTCAAGACAAACAAAAGTAACCTCAGCGTTATTTATGATGCCTTAAAAAAGTGTGGATGTGCACATCGTGTACACTTTCTCCTCCAGTCTGTTGATTTTTCTCCTTTCTCACACCCTGTTTTCCTCTCGCTGCACCCTACCTGTACACTCATAATGGTCAAGTAGACGCAGACGCCGGGCGGGAGGTGGATGTGAGAACTGAGCACAGTCAGAACCAATTTTTATCATCTTCTCCTGCAGCCCCACTGACACGGCTCTCATTTCCCAACCGTTTTCCAATCTCCACCACACATCCACCCGCGCGTGGTACAGGCTCCTTTTAAAATGTAATCTGTTACGGATTACTGAGCACCCGCTCGAGATTTGACCCAGCAATATAATCCTTTGTGTTGATCTAACATAATCTGATTTCTCTCAATTACTTTGTCTCCAAAATACATGGAATATGACGCTAAATGAACAATGTACTCCGGTTCTGGGCTCATTTGAATAACATCGTTATCATCCGAAATTATTGCAAACTGCGTACGGTGACGCACAATCGCAAGATAAGACATGATTTTAATCTCACAGTCAAACGTGTCTCTTTGATCCAATATTTTTCATTTTAACACAAACACCAACATATTAAAGTGACCAATTTAATATACTCAGATTACTGTAATCCTAGTACATGTTCAGTGTTATTCATCTTCACACACATACACACACACACACTCACACCACAGCCACCCACTGTCTCTCCCCTGCAGTGATGTTTTTATCATCTCTCCTGCACACCAGGAGTTGTCTTGAATTCGTTCTCCACTATGGCTCCTATCTGACAGCCTGATGATCTGAATCGCTGCTCTTTATCTCCCCGGGTTTGAGGCTGAATCAAAGGAAGACGGAGCACTTCTAATCTGATCACGATAACTTTGGAGACCCGTGCAAAACTCAAGGACGTTAAAGATTCCTCCCAGATAGACTCAAGGGAGTGAATGTCATTTGGCTTTATCTGGGAAAATCATCACATGAACCGGAGCTGGTATTATGTCAAAGAACAAATACTTGCATCCCGCGATGCAACAAGTTTGTATCGCGAGTCAATCCACATCAAGTGACTCGCGCAGATGTTAATGTGGTAAAACATCAAGCTCGTTTAATATTACCATGAAGCCTGAGGGGGGACACAGCGTGTGTTTCTCCCTCTGATAGTGACACAAATAAGGTTCAAAGCAAAGAGACTCCGTTGAGATTGACGTTTGAGAGTATATTGCGTTATAGAATAAGCATGTAGGCATAGCTGGACACCGTGGTGGTGGTTTTTGTTATTATTTTTGTTGGTGAAATTGATCTCTGCTGATCTTCAACCAGTAATAAATGGATATTCCCTCTGATTTTATGTCCCCGCTCAAAATTATTATTATATATAAAATTATTATTATCATGCTGCAAGAGGACAGCAATTTAAAAAAAAATCATTTTCATGAAAACATTTGAATTGCTCATATTTTTTAATCAAATTTTAAGCATTAAACAGGTTATTTCAAATTAAAACACGTAAATTGTAGCAGTAATCTTGTAATGAGTTTACACAACACAGTTTTGACCAAGATGTTTTGGAGAACATTGACAAACGCCCCAGATGAGAGGCGATGGAGAGATGATTACTGCGACTGTGGGGAATTTTTAAACTTGCTATCTGAGAGATGCACCAATGTGTTACAAGGATATCTAGCAGGTTAAGTCTTTGGATTGGTCTGTGAGTGAAATCTTTTATGACCGGCAATGACAGCAGCGGTGACCTAAAGCCAAAGAAGACCTATAACACATCAGATTTGTAGCCTCTTGTTGACATCCATTTTTGGAGGAAAGAGCTCCTGTTGCATCTTCCCTTTATCACTTGGCTTGGTTCATTGTTAGAGATAAGGCGAGTAGCTGAGACATGCGGCCTGGAGCTGCTACTCGTTCACGCCAAGGGGACCCAGTTGAGGTGGGAGCGGACACCATCTGGCTGCCTTCCTTTGGAGGTTTTCTGGGCATGTTCGGCTCGAGACCCCGGGGCAGACCCAGAACATGCTGCAGGGAAATATCCAGCCTCTTAACGCCTCAGGATCCCCCACAGAGGAGCTGGAAAAGGTTGCTGGAGAAAGGGATGCCTTCTCTCTTGTGTTTCATTGTGTAAGACTTGTGAATTGTCTTTGTTGATGAGCTTTGAAAGTTGTGTGTGTTGGTCACTTGTATGACTTTCACAGTGCAGTTATACATACAAACATGTAGTCAGTGTATGAAATATGATGTGATGTAACAGATTAAACTAACCAGCAAAAATGAAAATGAAACTAAACACAAAAATACATAAAGTAATAATACAGTACCTCAACTATGGCTACTGTATGAGTAATGTAATGTTTATCCAGTAAAACAATTGTATGACATTCACATGGATGTTTTTTCTCTCTTTTTTTGAATATCTGACTACTTTTTTTTACCATGATTATATACCATATAGTCAACAAACTATGGTCAAATATGAGTTTACATGGACTCGCAGAAGTTCTCAAAAGCTTAAAGGCGACATCAGAAACAAAACTGTCAGAATACAAAACACTTGGCTGGAGCAATGTTCATTCAACAGCCTGAGGGAGGGGAGAGGAATATTAGCAGAATATTTATAGCCTTTCCGTGGCTCAAAATAATATTTCACACACACATAAACACACTCACAATGCGATGGCGACGTGTGTCTTGTCGCTGGAGGCGGATCTCTTAGCAGTGACTGTGAATAAGCTGACCTAAATATGACATCAAAGCATGTTTTAAACATTTTTTTTTTAACATTTATATTTTCCCCGTCATATTCTGTAGTGTGGCGCCTTTCGCTTGTAATGAACTGAATTACAGCGGCCTATAAGAAGAGCAGAAATTGCATCAGCAGTCACGAGGTGGGTAAATCCTATTGGACACTGAAGCTACGGCTAACGTCCAAGGATGACTAATGCACCAGAGCTTTATAGCATCATCATTGTTTGATTGTAATGATATTGATGACCTTCCCAGGTCTAGAATCTATTGATCTGATCTTCAAACCAATTTCAGGCCAGATAGGAGTCCATAACAGTGCCCTCGTAATGCAATATGGGATGCATGTCCCTCATTTGTCATGGTAACCAGACTTAGATGAGTTAAATATAGAGGCTTCCGGTTTAGCAGAGGAGGGTTTTAAGGTCTATTCTTAGAATTTAGAGCTGGTTTATGCACAGCAGCATACAAGCTGCCCGCCTGTATCAAAGCAGATGACGACATTTCAGGACATCACAATATACATCCTTAATTTTTTGTTTTCTTAAATGCAAAACACACAGAAACAGACACTCCTAGCGATCTAAAAG
This sequence comes from Amniataba percoides, assembly GCA_037176925.1. Taxonomy (NCBI): domain Eukaryota; kingdom Metazoa; phylum Chordata; class Actinopteri; order Centrarchiformes; family Terapontidae; genus Amniataba; species Amniataba percoides. Next base: position 7,441,967 of record JBAJHX010000002.1, on the reverse strand, counting down.
GAAATTTCCAAAATCCATGCTCTAATCGTTGATACATATTTTAAAAGTCATACGTATGGAGCAGCTAGAGCTACTATCGCACCGTCAAACATGATTTGAAAAATACTCTGTGTGTGAGGGTTTGTGTTGCATTAAAGGAGAATTACATGCACTGTCAATCAATTTCCACCGCAGGCTCAGAGTCAGTGTAAGTATGTAATCGCAGCTTGTGTTGGATAAAGTCAGGACATATTCAAGATTAAATACAGACCAGTATCAGAATACGGATAGAAATTTTCTTCGGTGAGTTCATATAAAAAAAAAAAAAAAAACACCAGGGCATCACATACATTAACTACAATGTAAATATGAGGGAAAATGTAGAGTGATTAATGACATGTGCATAATGATAAAGGTGTTAATATACCAGTAGCTCTGTACTTGTAAAAAAATATGACATAAATAGAGCAGCGTGTAGCTCACTGAGTATTGTGCAAATCAAACTTTAATAAACACTAGCGTTGCATTTGATTACAAATATATTTCCCCATTATTTTGGACATTTGACTGTGAATTTCTCAACAAAAATGGAATGAGCTTGTAATGGCCTTTTTTGTTATTTGCTGACTATGAATAAACCAGTAACTGACCTTTCCCAAAAAGTAAAATAATCTCTGATGAAGACAGTAGATAGTCGCAGCCCTAAAAATATGCACTGCTGGAGGATTTTATGGATATTGGCAACGGCTAAAAACCATTAACTTCCGTGCTGTGAATGGATTACTTTCAGCTATAGGTTGAAGCCCCTGTGTTTTGACAGCTGGAGGAAGTAAGTTAATTACAAAACACTCAGAAGATTAAGTTTAATGGATGCTGCACCGAATGAAAACAGATGTAAGAAACAGATGTACAATAGGGGCAGCAGAACCAGCAAACAAACAGATGTCTGCAGAGGATTTCCTATAGAATAAACTGACAGGATACTAATGACCAATTAGAGTGAAGCTGGTAAGAATAGCCGGATCAACCATCAACACCCAGTGACAGGTGCAACAGTGAGGAGTTCACCCTTCAACGAGGGAACCCACCTACGCACACACACATGCACGCAAGCACTGGGGCTCAGGTGTTTCTGGGACTTGCTTACACACTTGCCGTGTGCCATGTGTCTGGCTGTCTCCCCTGCCAACAGCGTGCAACGCACACGAGCACAAAAGCACACAATCATGCAGCCTGGAGGCAGGTTTGGAGGGCACGCGGACCCACACGCACGCATGCAAACCTCACACACAGTGACGCCATTATCCCCCGGCCTTGGATGCCAAAATGAGTACAGGGAAGCGGTACATATATGTGTGTGTGTGTGTGTGTGTGTGTGAGCCTGTGCATCTACGGCGTGTGTGTGTTGACAGATGATATGCTTAAAACTGACACCACCCACACTCTCCCAGTGACAGCAGGTTTCATCACAAGGCGCAGACCTTTGTGAACTTAGACGGCACACAGTAGATTGGGAACAAAACAATTTGTCATGGTCACCTTTTCACACAGAACGCCATAGTACAGCATCTGTGATGGAAATTTTTTTTTTTTTTCCATGTCGTGCATAATTTATCAGCGGTACAATGAAGCAGGCAGGATGTGATGTAGCTCGGTCGATGAATAAATCAGCAAATACTCCTTGTTTTCATGGACGATAATAAGAATTCTTCACCTCGTCACAATACAGAAACAAGAGAAACTCGCTGCTGGAAATTAAAAAATGTATAACAACCTGTGAGTGTCCACTTAATGTGTGAAGAAGAAAAAGTACTTTCTGTCCCATCACCAACTTAAAATTGAGAAAACTTGCAAATATATAATCTACAATCAATAAATGTAAGGATATTTGCTGACGTCATGTTGTCTTGATGCCACTCGCGCTCACGAGGCCTGCTGACAAGTTCTCTAATGATAACAAGATAATAAACACTACACCTGTTAAACATTAGCATGTTGGCGTGTTTACACGTGTAAGCTCTGCCGTCGTGTCTGTTGACATGAAGTCTCGTTCAAGTTGTTGTTCAAGCTGTTTATTTATTCATCCTTTTTTTTGGGGGGGGGGGGTGCAGTTAAGAGCTCAGCAGCTGTCTGTTGTTAACTTATTAATCAGCACATGAAGGAAAAAACAGCTCTAATTCTACTGTGGAGCCTCAAAAATACAACTGACAGAGAGACCTTGAAAACGCATTTAATGTGGTGATTTCAAGAATTGGAAAGTGAATTGAATTTTTGATAAAGCTGCTGGGAATTCTAATTGCACTAAAAAAGTAAATTGATTTCTGATTACAGAATTCGATTTTTTTTATGAGAAATCATAAAAAATTACAGAAAGATTAACTGATTTGAGTACAATTTACCACTGCTGTGAGAAAACAGCTTATCTTGCAAGGTTCACCCGGAATGAAAGTTTTAAATGGCAATTTCAAATGGTCGGTCAAGCCAAAAACATCAATAAAAGGGAAGACTGCCGCATGAAAGAGCAACTTAGTTGAAGCCAAACGAGGGCATTACCATCTCTAGGTTTTTGGCCAGATATTATTAAGGCAAATAGGTATATGTGTGTGTGTGTGTGAGTGTGCGTACACAATGGCTTTTGCAGTGGATTAAATAATTTAGTGAATCAAAGCAGCATTATGAGTGTCCCCAGTTTCATTTTATGAAATTGCATTTCGTAATCATCGGTGGTGAGATAGTAAATTTAACCTTAAATCAGCAATGTGAGTCAGCGACCCCTTTTACCTTGGTATTTCATCTCACGGAGAGAGAAAAAGAGAGAGAGAGAGAGAGATTGCTACTTGCTTCACATCCGTTTCAGTGTTACATAATAAGACAATCTCTTCGCTCTCTCGCTCTTTCGGGATGTCAGTCAGGAATGGCGGCGAACAAACGTCGGATAGCACAAGTTCGACTCAATTAAATGTCACACCGTGGAACCGACTTGAATCTCAGCCGCGTCTGAATGAGCGCGATAGGAAATGCTCTCCTTTCGCACGTGTGTTCTGCCAGGACGTGACATGTCTACTGCATTGTTCTGCAACCAAGGCGCGGTGTTACATTAGCCAAGGCAGAAGCTGCTGCTAGCTAGAGATCTGACGTGCTGGTAATTAGTTTTCCTTGCCATGGCGGAGGCAGGTGGGGAGGGTGTCTCCAGGTTGACAATGCCAGCTGTCAGAGTGCCAAGCACTTCAGCTTCAACTCTATTCTCTCGCTTTTTTTTTTATTCCACTCCATTGAGACACTTTTTCCTTTTATTCCCCTCTCTTTCTCTTGTCTCTCTGCTCTACTTGAGACAGACTGTGAAACAAAACTATAGATGGGTTAAATATTTAGGATGTGGTCCAGCGGTCTAAAGTCCAAACCATGTTGGTGTTTTAATCACTGTTTGCATCTGACACATTTGGTTTCAGGTTGCAATCGTATATATAGACATATAGGCTGGAGAGAGGTGGTCTTATGATGTCCAGCTTGTGAATCCCCTTGAGGTGAACTGTGACTTGTGATATTGATTTATGTGAGTGGAAATAGACTGGACTGAAATGGACTATATGTGACATACCTAACCTGGTGGGGGTCTGATGTCGACAATGATTAAGTTCAATATAATAACCTTATTGTGGCATGCGAACCAGCACAATATTTGCCTTCAGATTACCAGTGAACATCTTTGTTGTATTTTTTATCAACGGTTGGTGAGAACGTTGTGTAATTGGTTCAAAAGTCTGTACAAAGAAGTGTTTTCTCTCTAGAAATTAAATTAACCATTTTGGCCAAACCAAGATTTGGCTGTTTGGTCTGGATCTTGGTGCAGTGGGCTTGTGATTTTGGTTTGGCTCAAACTGAAATGGATAGATAAATAGATACACTTTATTGATCCTGTGAGTCTATGAAGCTGTGGACAAAACGAGGTAGATGTGAAAGGGTCTACAATAAAAACCATGAATCTCTGAAGTCCTCAGGATGACTCGGGATACACTGAGCTCCTTTTCTCTTGCAAAACTGCCAAAGAAATAATACAATTCAAACGTGCCTATCTAAGATAAACATAAAGGGAGTATTTTTATGGGAATTTTGTTATATAATTTAAATATGCTCAGATTCTTCGAACTATTGAAGCATTTTGTTTTTAGCTCAACCTATTTTTATGGTTGTTGTGCTAAATGTTGTCCTGTGTAGTCGGCTGCATTATAAGGGTCACCAAGCCAAATTTGTAACAACTTTATTCGGTTAGTTTAAGCAGAAATACTAGCAAAGACACTAGGTAATATGGTTGACGTCACTGATAATCTAAAATATTAACCTTAGCTGTGCTGGACAGGCTTAGAAACCTACTTGAGACAGCTGAAAGTTAAATTGTCCATCTCATTATCTTTCTATGCAGGCCACTTTCTAATAAGGCACCTGTTGTAAAGGGCTTTCTAATTTGTAATAAACGATTCTATGAATAATCCACTGAGCCTTTAACTTATTGTAACAATTCCTCAATAAAACATTAAGCGTATCTCTAATAACACTTTATTGATCATTCTATATATTTCAAAAGAGGTGCTGTATATCTGATTCAGATGTAACAGGACAGTCTGGGTTAGATTTACAGTGCTGTTCCTTTTATCCCCCTCAGTGTTGTCCCCACAGACTTGCAATGCTGCATTTAATCCTTGGAAGACATAAGACGGTTTTGACCTTTGATACAAATCCATAATTCCACACAATCTCTCCTTGCATTGGTGTAATCCATCTTATTTGGTAGCAAAAATACAGAGTGGGAGACGGTAAGACATTGAGGCAGATACAGTAGATAAATGGCAATGAAGGGGTGATGGGGGGGAGGAATACAAAAAGGTTGATCTATTTCAGGACTGGTAATCTGTCTAGAACACACAACGTCAGCGACGCCACATGTGTCTTTACATGTCACCATGACACTGTGAAGGAAATAGCGGTGCACTCAGTGGTGGGGATGAGCTAGAAAGGAAAATAGATCGGAGAAATCAATGGATGCAGGAGCTTTTCTTAGCATGGACTCACTTCACAGACCCGCAGCACACACCATGGGACGGCCTCGAGTGTGTGTGTGTGCGTGTCTGTTTGTATGTGAAAGACTATGAGGGACCTACAGGATGTGGTTTCAGTTCATGCGTGGACATACTGTACCTGTGGAACATGTACGACTAACATGCATTTCTGTACAGTGGGGAATTCGGTGTCCACTGACATTAAAAGGAGAGGTAGGGGATTGACTGAGGGTGGTCCGAGGTCGACGTGCATGACAGATGAACCGTGAACTTTTGGTATTCTCACATCAAGAACATCATCGCCGGGGCCTGGAGAGAATAAATGCTAAGAATAAAATGTGGAGCAACTCCCTTGGTGGATGGTCTGTGTAGAAAATAGAGCAAATGAACACAGACGGTGACATTCAAAAGAGTGTGACTTTGACAGGGTTGCGATCGCCGGCGCTCGCCAGTGCTCAGCAGCTCTTCTCTTGCTGATCTTTACTCTTGATGTGAGATGATTAAACTTTTAAAAGGAGACTAGGGCAGAGCAGTTATAAAGTATTGAGTGTTTGATTTTTTTTTCATACATTTTGTTTTCTGTCAATAGCACAGATTTTTTTCTGTTCTGTCAAATTACTGCAGGAAAAAGGGCAGCAAACAGCAGATCCACCTCTAAATTCATAAGAGCCATAAGTTAGTCAGGGCTTTGTGGATGAGATTGGGTGGAGCTCAGACATGCAAATTTCTGCGCTGGGATTCACAAAAATGAGCAACTCTGCCTATAGAGCCCTTAAGCCGCTTTCAAATTCCTGCCAGAAATGCAAGGTAGATCAACAATAGATGTTTTTGAACGTCCTAACCTTCCTGCCATGAATGCTGGGAACCGGGTGTTTGTTAAAAGCATAGTAGCTCTCTCATTATGCAACAAATACACTCCTGCTGGAATGATTACTTATCGATTCATGGTTTTCCATCATTAATGAAGCTAAAATATCAAATATTCGCCAGTTCCAACCTCCCATATGTGAGGATTTGTTGCTTCCCATGGTTACATTGTAAATTGTAATGGGGATGACTTTCACTATCTGATAAAATTTTACGGCCGAAATGATTCATCGCGTCTTTAACCTCTTCTTTCAACAGCTAGCTACCACACAATGTCAGACAGGAGCAATTTAGGGTCTCCGCTCAAGGACACTTCAGCAGGTGGAAGAACTGGGGATCAAACCAGCAGCTAAATAGGCTACAAACTTGAGCTCTTTATAAAACAGACCTTCGAACACACAGCAGTTTGATGCATCTCACATAATAAAAAGGAACAACTGTGCTTTATTAGCATGTCCTAGAACATACAGTAAATAAAAGCTTTACATAAAGCAACACCCAGTTTCTCTGCTGGATCTCTCAAAAGTAGTACAACAAAGTTTATCTCACTCATCCAGAAGCCTAATCCATTTTTTTGTCCCTCTAACAATGCTCCTCATGGACTTGGGCCAAGAATCATGGGCAAATGAAACTCTGTGAACTCCATCCAAACCAATCTTCCCAAACAGCCCAGTCGTTAGCCACCCCAGATGTTAATACATGCCGCTCATTTGCATATGGTAATGAAGGAGACGTGTTCCAAAGTGAAATAATGGCCGAGTGCTTGTTGCTGTCTGAGTGTTCATGTCAGCAGTGAGAGTCTGTCATCTCCCCGAGAGCTGAAACTAGTCCCTTTTGTGTTCTTTAATAAGTGTGGATCTCCCTTCAGGAGGCAAGCCCCCAGACTACACATGCAATCTCCAAAGACGGATACAATTGTGTGTGTGCGTGTGTGTGTGTTTCTAGCATACCCGCCACACTCGTATCTGCACACAAGATAATGCCTTCAGAGACAAAGCGGGATGTTTCCTCAGAGAGGCATTTTGTCTCCCGCAGATAACGTGGAATATTCAATGAAGCCGACACTGGATCACATGGTAGACGGAGTTAAATTGATTTGGGAGCTGGCTGATTTGGTTTGAGCTGCATCGCATGGTTTTATGCCATCAAGCGTGGCGTCCATTGATTTTCCCCACCCATGTCACATCAGCACGTAGAAGGAAGTTCTAAAGTGACGCATTCCCCAAGAAAGGGCAAAAAAAAGTCAAAACACGGTCTTTTTTTTTTTTTTTAAAGCACCATATGCCTGAATATGGGACAGTAAATCAAGCTTGTTGCACTCACTCAAACAACGCTTTATCATGACCCTGGCATTCAAGACAGTGAATGAAAGCCTCCTAATAAAGACAGTACATTATTCCCGACTCCCCGGAGGGCAGGCTGCTTCTCTGCGTTGATGAAAAGATGCTACCTTGGCAAATAACGAAGTGAGTTTCTTTTTTAGACTCTGCTGCCGTCACTCAATTATGTACTGCCTTTTCAATAGAGGTCTTTGTGAAGCTTCAGCCCTAATGCAACACATTCATCCTCCTTTGAAGGGAATGCAGTCATTTCTGTGTGTGTGTGTGTGTGAGGTTTTCTCTTTTTTTTCTTCATAATAATCAGTCACGGTGAATTCAGGTGACTGTCCCTTATGCGAAGACAAAGCAGCGTTGACTTCTTTCCCTTTTCAAGGGCGTTTAGTCAGCTATCATTGGCGAGTTTCAGCAAACACGTCTCCCCCGGGAAATCGTTTTCAAATTGGCTGTCCTCAACATTGGAAATTCATAAGTGGGTATGCTGAAGGACGTGACACGTTATGCAAACAAGACGGGTTAGAAAAAAAAAAAAAGAAGCCCATCGCTTTGAGTCAACATCTATTGAAAGAGTCAGCTGTTGTGTTGCGTGATCCATTTTTATTGATGCTTTCTATTGATATGCTGGTGTGTTTACTTGCAGATGAAGACAAAGTAAACTGTCCTTACAGACAAACTGGACTGTGTATGTGTGGTCTTGTAATGTTTGGTTTAATTACAGCTGACTGATTTTTCATGTAGGATTTGTTCTGAAATACACGATACAAATGATATAAGGAGGTGAAAGTAGTGCTCTGATCTTATATACAAGTAACAGCAGGTAGGACAGCGTTAAAAGTCCTGCATGCAAAATTTCACCAAAGCAAAAGTACAAAAGCATCATCGTATACTTAAATGACCAAAAGTAAATGTGGTCTTTCTGCAGAATGGCTTATTACAGAATACAATTTAATTACATGATATTAATTAATATTACATCATAATTTACTTGGTGATTTTAGTTTGTTTTATTAAACTGATCCTCTAAAGTAACAACAGTTATCAAACAGATGCAGTGGAGTAAAAATGACACGATTTATCTCTAAAATGTAATGATGTAGAAGTATGAAGTAGAGGAAAAGAGAAATACTAAACTACAATACACTCAAAATTTTACTTATTTCTAGAACAATACGTGAGTAATTATACTTAGTTACTTTCCACTACTGACAATATATCTAAGTACATGTTATTCATACATTTTCCTGTGATGTCAGTAAACATGTTGGAAAAGAGGAAGGTCACAGACAAGGACTGCATTCTTATTTTCTTTCTCAGGTAGGCCAAAGTCAGGTTACATAAAAAAACAAAAAAACAAATAAAATTCATTACTTGTTGAAAATAAGTGGAAGTCAATTTGGTGACATCAAAACTCTGACGCCAATGAAAACCGTGGATACCAAACAGCAACATAAAAATAGAAATATTGCATCAGAAGAAAGTGCTGAAATGGATCATTCAAATAAGTGCACTGTTTCCATGGCAAAAGCACCACTCTCTGCTGCGCGCACTGACTGACAGCTGCACACGCCCGGCATGTGACGGAGTATCATTTAAGATTTTCTGCCTTCGTTCTGCCTTCTAGTAAACACAAATTGATCTGCAATTACACGCTGGCATTGTTCGCTGTCATTGAGCAAACAATTAATCAGACTCACAAAAAAAGAGAGCCTCTGTTGTGCTCAGTGTGCTTTTAGGTGTATTTGGCGGTTCTATCGATAGCAGAATGCGCCATGCTTCCACCTCTGAACACTCATTTAGACTCTCGGTCTTCAGCTCCGGGAGACTCTGCCTCACGCAGAGCACTCAGATGGACCATCAGCCCCCTACTGATATCCACAGAGAGACTTCAAACTCGGAGGAAAGCTTGCGAACAAAACATCAGCCTCCCTGTTGGCCTAACAAATAGTACCCTTAAGTGCAGGCTTAAACAAATGGCCTAAGAAAAATATGTCTTTTATCACTAAAAAAAAACTCAGTCAGTTTTCTTCAGTATTGTGATTACAAGAAAACGCTTTTCTGATTTCGGCAAAACAAACACGCAAGTTTTCAAAAAAGGTGTTACCTTCTCAGCGAGTTCATTTCTATTAAAAGGCTTATTTCAAATTGCGAGCAGCTGCTAGAAATGGAGATAATGAATGCACGGAGGACGCCAACATGAACATTTGTGACTCACAACACACCTCAGTACAGTCAATAGAAATTTAAGTGTTTGCTGGCGAGCATGCCGCGTTAGTTAATAATATCACATATGGATATGAATATTAATATAAATGTGCTCTAAACATAATGATTAAAATTGCTCTTTGAGGATTCTGCTGGCTCTGTGTCATGTCATTAATGAACTAATAGTACATTTATAATTAACACTAAGAAGCTGCTTGTCACTGTGGCAGGATGATGCTCTGAATTACTGGAGGCAATGCAAAAATGGCAAGTAAGTAGTAAGGAACCATGATGTAGACATATTAGTAACAGCTCCATATAGTGCACCACTCGAGTCGTACACAGAAATAGCAACCAGTGGGAACTTAAAAAGGCAACGCCATCTCATAGAAATTACATTTAAATCTGTTCTTTCCAAATGCATTTTGCAGGAATTATAATGATATCCTGGATTCCAGATCTGTTCAGCATCAACATCCACACACTTTAAATTCATGAAATGCAATGAACGATGGCATTTACAGTTTCTCAGAGGCTACGATAATGTCTTCAGTATGCTAGTTTTGTCCAACTAATGGTCTGAAACTTTCAGATATTCAATTAACTATCATTTATGATGAATACTGCCAAATATAAAGATGCTGCAGAATGTCACCTTTTGGTATATTTTCTTGAAAAATGACTGAAATGAATGAAAATAAATCAGTTGATTATCAAACTGGTTGCCAATCGATTAATCAGCTAATCAGAGCAGCTCTACTCAACATTTCACATCTAGCTGCAAATGTGTTTCCTTGTCAGCTTGGCGCATCAAAATGCATTTCCTGTTGCAAATTAGTAGTAAAACAAACATTAATTTCTATTGGTTTTAATGCATCTAGCAGTCTGTTATAAGATGACTTATGAGCAATATCTTTTTTAATATAGTAGCAGTAATTTGTGCTTTACTTTTTCTTTAAATATTCAGAATTTTATGACCTTTCTGTAAAGTGTTACCCATTAAATTGCAGTTGACTTCACTAAGACTGATCTTATGTACTTACGTGGGGTTGTACACATCTACCATTAAATATGTAACGCCTGAAAATCCTCCTGTGTATGCAGGTTTTTAGTGTAGTCATGAATCATTCTGTGAGCACACCATATAAATAACACATTGATTATAACTAAGCCTGCATCATGAGTTTAAGCCCATGAGGTGAATTCCTTTTAATAGTATTTTTCACTCTCCTGGCTTAATTACAAGATGCATAATGTCTATTTATTATGCATCTATTTTTGTCAATTAGTGATAATCAAACACCATGAGGTAAGATTATGTGGAGCCAACAGAGCGTGGTGGTGTTTGTCTCACTGCTCAGATAAGGGAGAAACGATTCTGCAGAAAATGAAGCGAAAGAAGACGATGCTGCAGTAGGAAAGAGTCACGGCTGGAATAACACCAGTGGGGAAAAAAAACAAGTCGAGTCGGCCTTGCCAGGCGCGGGCGGAGAGCTGATCCAGCGTGCGACATCGGCCCTTTGTTGTAACCGCGCTCTCATGTTTATTCATTTTGGCATCATGGCCAAGAGGTCGACAGAGGTGTGTTTACAGAAACTCCCCAATTCCCATAATGGCATGCGGGCAAAAGATACTATCATAATACAAGGAGGCAGCCAAGTTCAAGCCCTCAGAGGTCTCTTGATCTAATAGCTCATTTGCCGGCATTAGCATAAAATTATATCATGTGTGTTGCTGAAGTGCCCCTGAAACGCTTTGTTTGCATAGCTGAAATGCTTTGTTTAAATGCACAGTTTAAACACTCACACGACCTTTGGCTGACCTCAAGCGCTCCGTCTAACAACTGCTGATGTGTCCTTTGAGTTTTCAGTTGACAAGGGTAGATCTGAGGCAGCTTCACCTGGCCCCCGCTCTCCCCTCCCACCCCCCCACATCTCCTCCACGGCATGGATATAGCACAATGGCCATTGGTTATTTTGGACAAATGTCACCCTCCCTTCCCCCCCACCCCGACAGGCAGGAAGTGCAGCTTCACTGTGAGGTGCTCGCGTCCCTCCGCAGCATCAAACACCTCACACCTTGCCGCGTGTTTAGCTTCACACTCGGTAAATACGGCAAACTTTCAATTAGCAGAAGACAGTCGGCCATGTTCATGCACGAGTCCACACATCCCTCTAAAGAAAAAAAAAAAACCTGAGGGCACTAACGCGCAAGAAGACATCTCCGATGTCTACACCCGCCCTCCTGCGGCACCATCCTTCTTCAAATGTCATATGTGAAGTGCCTGCGTCCTGGGGACAATGAGGGGTATAGAGTTTCCTGGCAAGACTTAGCAACACCCAAACTTAGAACTGACTCCCTAAGGATGTTGGTATGTGTGTGTGAGTGTGTGTTCGTCTGTTGATAGGTGGGAGATATACACCAAACAGTAAAATTAGCCTTTGACAGTATGTTCCAGTTATATCCTTCATGTGTTGCGGAGGTTAGAATACCAGACCACCACACACCCAGATGCCACATCTACCATTAAGGAGCTTTTTTTTTTCTCCCACAGTGTGTTGTAAAAAAAAATTTTTTCAGGAGTGAATTTGAACCTTATTTTCTTCTGCTGCTGGTAAATTCTATTTCATGTCTGAAGAAATACTTCAGTAGGGTTTATTCTTTGTTGGCTGCTGTAGCTCTTCTTTCTCTTTGTTCTGGCCCTGAAGTGATGGGAAGTGAAGGCTTATCAACACAACTACAATGAAATAGATGAGGGACAAAATCCTTGCGCAAAAGTAATTTTTTTTCAAAGTCCAGTGGAAGCTGCTGTGAGACTTCAGCAGTCAATTTTCAGTGTCTTTTGTTTTTCCTCATAATTCCCTCTTTTTGTTCTTAAAACTGTGTTTCCTTTAGAGCAATTATTTTATAATAATATTAAACTCAATGTGTTGGATGGATGGATTTTAGCTCTTATTTGCTGACAGTATAGTTACAATAATCATCATTACAAGAGAAAATAATCCAGTATCTGTGGCTGTCATAAGTCAGACTGAAAGAAATGATTGGTTGGGCTTCCTGCCTTTCTACCTGTGAGCACTCACTGACTGCAGACCTTGAAAAAGCGCTAATGCTCACAAACTAGTCACACAAAAATGGCAGACAGAAAAGAAAGACTGGAGGAAAAGGCCATGACGCAAAAAGAGGTTGGATAAAACAAGAAGTCAAACCAGAGCAAACATCGACAGAATCTGAAAAGGGACTGAATACTAACAACAGCCATGTTCACATTTCACATTTATTATGATAAGGTTAGATGCTTTCAAATGTGAATGAGACATCGGGTTCACAATCCAAAATCATCAAAAATTATTTTAAAAAATACTCTTAGATAGATGGAGATGGAGACTCTTATCACCTTAATCCCACCAGCCAGGCTCAATCAGTCTTGAAAGTTTCAAATATGCTTACAGGAAATCAAACAAAAGCAAGCGAAACCATCTAACATAAGCAGGTGCGGCAGAGAAGGAAACAAAATGAATAAAAGATTGGCTTCCCACACTGCTGTAATGCTCCCAAAGGGCGTTTGTTCCCACCACAGACCTGCACTTTCAAACCGAAGATTATTTGAGATCAAAACATTGATTTGTGCGGTGATAATAACGTGCTTCGGGGGGGGGGGGGAGCTCTCACATCATTTTGGCGGCATCAAAGAAGAAGCAAACTGGGCTGTCTCCGACATGACAGCTGAGGGTTTTTAGGACGAAAAAAAAAAAGAAAAGGAGATCACTGAGTATTTGCAGGCCACCTCCTCTCTCTCAAACACACTCATTTACTTAATCTTTAAAAATCACACAGATCTATCGGTCTCACTCTCGAGCTGGTTAAGTGCAGAGAGCTTACGAGTTGAACCCTGCAAGAACTCGAAAAGGGCTTCGATCTGCACGTTAGTGGTAACAAAATGACTGAAGTGATGCTATCTCGTCTCACTGAAGTCCCCCGCTGTCTCCGATGGCACTAATGACCTATGGGAGGAAACGACAAGACCCACTCATCTTCATGCATCGCATCAATCGCATCAGCCTTTCCTGACGAATATCTTGGTTGTAATTCAGAGAGAGGAAAGGCTGGAGAATGTCAGAGCGTTCCAGCTGCTGTAGTTTGCTTTATTTGGGCCAAATCGACCATCTGAAGATATAAAAAGTATTATGAGTTGTCAGATGGAAATATTTAAATCATGACTTCCTTTACTACAAAACCACTGGGATGTTACTGTGTGGTCGTTTGGTTTTACTCACTTTTAAGTAAAAGAGCTGCCAAATTACACAGAACAAAAAGACTGATAACAAGACAGAGACCCTCCTTTTGAGGCAATCGGGGTTCAGTTATTTAGTCAAAACCAGAGCTCGACTGACAACTTTTACACATCAGAAAAACCTGAATAAAACAGATCCAAGCATCTTGTCTGCTGATTTGAGAAAGTTATTGTGTTTCTGTGACACCGTTAGTCCAACAGTATTATTTCCTAAAATAAAGTAATACTTGTGACCTCAGTACTGCAAAAACTATTTTTTTAGCCATAGAAGTATACCCTGATATGCATTTGCTCACATTTGGATGTGATAACCCACAGAAACTCACACACACACATACACACAGGATGTGGTTTACCAGCTCGAGGTGAGCTAGACTGTAGGACACTACTGACAACGGGTTTTCATTTTAATAAGTTAGCACCTCATTACCTGAGGCCAATAGTGCACAATGCATCACAGAAGAAAGACCACACCCATGTGGAGGAAAAACAAAAGGGAGTCACAGTTCACCACAATGCACCGTTTATTCAGTCCACCTAATCCTGTGACTGCCTCTGCTTCCACCAAGAACTGAGCACTGCAGCGGCTCCGCTCAAACTAAAGCCAAAGTCAGTTCTGCCAATTTTGTGAGCTTCTCAAGCAAATAAATTTAGTCAATATGTTCCCTGAGGTGAAACACATAGAGCAGAGTTCTTTAAAAAAAAAATGAAACCACACTGAAAGCGTCTTCCTCTTTAAACCGGCGAGCTTTGAAAAACCATTACATTTAAACAGCGTAGCCTGAAAAACACACATTTTACAGCTTACCGCAGCCCCGCAGGTAAAGTGGCACTCGTGTGATAAAAGCTACTTCTGAAAGTGATGTGGTATTCCATAAGAAGACTTAAATATAGCACACTTAAACTCTAAAATTGAAACCCTGTTGCACTCACCTGAGACCCTGTTGCTCCCTCTCTGCCTCCGTCCTCTCGTCTCTGCCCTGCTGCCGGTTCCCAGGTTTGCTGCACATAATAGATTAATATAACAAAGATGTATGAGCCAAACATTCATTTTTTGGGGGGAGGAAAGGCCATTGACATGAGGGAACAGCATGGGGTAATGCTGTTTTCTACATCATAGGTACTTTTTATATTGTATATTTTATTGCTCACAACTTTGCACCTTATATTTAAATGCAGGAAACATATTTGGTTTAAGTGATTCAACCACTGCAGTTTTAATTACAATTGCATGTACTGCTGGGTTGCAGTATAGCTGCCATGTATATATAAACCTGCAAAATAAGTAATAAGTAATAATTTCCCAGCTCGAGTGAACACGCTTACTTTCCACCACCACTAAAGCTGCAGCTGTCTTAAATAGGCGCTGAAATTAGTCAAATTAGTCAGATTTAGATAATAAAAGTGCATACCCTTGTTTCTCATACATTTGTTAGAGCTGATAAATGAATAATAGCCACTCTGTTGTGTAAGCGCTAATTTCAGCCGGAGTGCTCACCTCGGCTGTTCACAGTAATTTCTAATTCATGTTCTGTAATTGTGATGATAATTTAATTGCTCTTGCGTTGCTACTAACTGCATGTTCTGCACCTTGATTATAATTCTTGAATCTTCTCACTCTTTTATGTCTTGTTCACTGTAATATCTGCATTTATTTATTAGGGACTTTATCTCTTATCTGTCCTGTTTGCCACTCACAACTTGGTTTATAATATCCATTATTACTTATTCATGCTTCATTTTACATGTGCTACATTATATGCTTTATACTGCATTCCCATAACATATACTTTTAATGTTATGCACTTGTGCTCTTGTGCTTCCTCTGCTGCTGTGGGACTTCATTTTGCTTGCGTTGGATTAATACATTTTATCCTCTCATATCTTATTCACATCCAAAAATCCTTCATGCATCACACTTTTTTTCAGCATGCGTATTTTTCCATCAGAAAAGAGAGGACAGGCGTGCGTTTTAAAGCAGAGCTGCGGCAGTGACAGTATACATTAGCACCGCAGTGTGACTGTGGTAAATGGTTTTATACGAGTCAGACGGAGGGGCGGGGGGGTGGACGAGTGCGCCTCGGGGGAAAGCAGTCACTGGCACCACGTACACTTAGCCTACATGTGTGTTCGCATGTGTCGGACCACATGTGACGAGTCACAATGTAAGATGAAGTTATCAATAAAGCTGCGGTGCCGGGTAATTCTAGCAATACTGAAGCATAAACCAGAAAGGTATCGATCGCAGAGATAATCTACATCACGTTACATGGCGAAAGTGAGGGTATGACCGAAATAGAAATTGCCTCATTTCCTGGACAGACAGGGGGGAAACTCTCTGAGGGGTGGGGGGTGTTTGCTGCTAATACGTTTGCTTTGTTTTTTTAACAGGGTGGATCAATACAGCGCAAGGTGAAAATATGGAGATGGTACGTGCAAATGAACAGAAGAACAACTGCGCTTCAGAGAGTCCGTCCAGGAAGAGTCTCCCAGGAAGTGACGGACGCTGCAACTGGAGGCCGCGTTTTCAGGCCAGGTGGTGGTGGA
>JBAJHX010000002.1:7411824-7425682 GCA_037176925.1 Amniataba percoides | reverse complement strand
GGTCTGTGATTGATTATAACTGGGACATTAATGGACAGTGTTCAATAGCTGTGTTCACAACAATGAGGGGCGCCTTGGTAGACATGCACATCGATATCTTTGTGTGTACGTGAGGGTCAGAGTCAGTGTATAAGGGATGAAATGAGATGCAAAAGAGGAGGGTGGGGGGTTGATTTTCACACTTTGTCTTCTCCATCTCTGATCTCTATGAACTTGCTTTCCTGTTGCCTTTTCCCAAACACCTCGGTTTGGCGGCAATTTTGACGACACACAAGAACAAACGAGGCAAAGAGGAAAGAGGATATTTCTGATAGATATTGAATACAATCTGATGAATTGCTGTCTTTCTCTCTCCCTGCGGGGGTGGGGGTTGTGGCCGGGGGACGCGGGGGTGGGGGTGAGGTGCTCGTGCTGAGAGAGAAAGAGCACAGGGGTTGGGCGAAGAGTGTGACAGTGGCTAAAAATAACCCTGTGTGTAGGCTGCGTGTGTGTGTGTGTGTGTGTGTACATATGTGTTTGCGAGTCTAATCAGAGCCAATCTGCACTTCTTCTTGTTCTTCTAACTGCACATGCACACATTCAAATCACATACACAAACACATCTGAATACTCTTATTAAAGCCCCCCCCTCCCCTGACATGGGCATGTGAGCTCTGATCACACTGACTTTCCTTTGGTTGCTGCCCATGTGTCTCTCCTCCACAGGGCATTTCACCGCGCTCTCTGGAACTAGAAGAGACAAGCCCCCATGTTCTGACTGGGGGCTGAGGCTTCCAGCTCAGACAGAATTAACCAGCTCTCGCTCTCGTTTCTTTTTTTTTTCTTTTTTTTTAATATTTATTTTTCCCCCTCCGCCTCCGCCATCCGCTTCCCTTCATCAGTCCGGCTAAAAACCAAAATATAATTCAGAGTTCACATTAGGAAAATTCACCTTGGATCAACTCATATGTTCACACACACACACACACACACACACACACACACACACACACACACAGGGTTTCTTCCTATGCGCCTGCTGAGGGCCCGTGCAGCCAGGCAGGCCAAGCCACGCCAAGAGCAGCGCAGATAAAACATTCCCCCTCGTAGACTCCAACATGCCACGGCAGATGGTGTGACATTCAGCCTCTGTCAACAGAGGAGAGAAAACAGAGAGACGCACGAGAGGACACAAGAGGTAGCGGTGGAGGAGAGAGGAGTGTGTGTGTGTGTGTGTAAGAGAGAGAGAGAGAGAGAGAGAGGGAATCAGGTGAGAACAGGAGCAAGTGTCAGGGACACTTAAAAGAGATTTGATGTTGAGTCAGAGCGCCACCATGTGGACCACGTGGGCTGCCTGTGGGCTCTGCAGACTCAGAGCAGAGAGAGAGAGAGAGACATGTCATTGATTTTCCACACAGTCAACAGAATGATTTTGCCATGCAGGGTAAATACACAGCCTCCCATAGTAATTTCTCCAAAATACACACATACATGCGCGGTCACACACTCATAACCAAATCCCTGCAGAGCTCTACCTGGCAACGGCATACAAACAGGATTTTTTTTTCTTTCCTCCGTCTCACACAAAACAACATGCGTGCCTGCCTCAAAACCCCGAAGGGCCGCGTGTCTATTTGTGCCTCTGTGTGAAACGCGAGGAAGCGAAGGCCTAAAAAAATCCAACATGATGGGTGGCATTTACAAGAGTCATCCTGTGATTTAGCAAAGCACGAGGAAGGAATGTGTGCGCAGATTAATCAGCATAAATTAAGTCAGCTGCCAACCCCAGCCATGTTGAACTACATTTTTTTTTACCGTCTCCACAGCTAAAAAAAAAAAAAAAAATCAGCAATAATCCCTGTGTGGGTGGCTGTGCTGGCTAAAGGCGCCTATCATGTGGCTGTGACGTCCTCGCTTTGATTCCAGACTAGGACCTTTGTCACATGTAATTTGCCTTTCTGTCCCTCTCTCTGTCTCTCTCTCTCTTTGTGTCTGTAAGCTACCAAGAAATGCAAGAAGTACAATAGATGAACTACTTTTTATACGTCACCTATCACAAGCTTTACACAGTGTCTGAACGAGTCATCTGTGGTGACACAAGCAGCAGAAATCAGCTTTTTTTTTTTTTGAGAGTGTTATTTGTACAAAGAGAGGTGGGACATTTTCAAGTCTTTCAGTGCCAGCTGCCTCAGTCCCAAAACGTGCTATAAAAAGAGAAACTTATTCATCATATTTCTTTATTGGAGTGGTTGGATTTGACCCGAAGGTATTTCCCCAGGCTTTTATCGTGAGATCCACTTTGAGAGGCTCTTATTTGAAAAATATTCAAAACTATTAAAAAAAAAAAAGAAAAGAAAATAAAGAACAAGTTATTAAATTAAAGTATTTCAAATGTCCAAGCTGGTTGAAATGAACAAACTTAGCTCAGAATCAGGTTCATTGCCATGTAAGCATTGTGAATTTTGTACATTTTGTCATGCAGATTTGTTTACGTGAGCATATGTACTCAAACTGGATCAGTTTATATTACTTTATAGTTAGTAAGCTTAGTTTATATTTACTTTATATTACTATAATGTTGTGCCACTCTGTTGCGATGTGATCGGTAGGTCTTTTAAATTTAAATGTTAAACACGGGGATGTACGAGATTTTAAAATAGTGTAATGTTAGTAATTAAAGCAGATATGGGTCGTGCAGACAGAAATGGCTAATTAAGGCTATTTCAATGTGTGTGTGTGTGTGTGTGTGTGTGCGCGTGTGTGTGCGTGCATGCTCGTCACCCCTTGCATTAGTCAGTGCGTCACATGGGCCACCCCCAGTCAAATATGTCTGGACATAGCGCTGCATCAGAGTGCTCACAACAGACACGCTAACACGCCGCAGTTGGTAACATTTGCTAATTAATACTAAAAAGAATATGTAGCAGAGGCGCTGAGGTCGGGAGGTGTGCTGGTATTTCACCATAAAACAAAGAGGAAAAGCTAATTGATCATCACAGTCATAACAAGCCATCCTGAGGGGGGGACGTGCACGTTAAATTACAATCCATCTGTTGGTTGTTGAGATAATTCACACAAAACCACAAATCAAGTCGAGAATACATTGTGTGGGAGGTTTTAATGTTTGTATGAGATTTAAAGCCAATCCATCCCATCGATGTTGAGAGCCTGTACAACCAAGTGGTGGACTGACCGACCCGATATTGCTTTCACCTCTCGGTCCTTCTTCCTCTTTTCCTCCATCTGCTGCCCTCTTGAGCAGCCAAAGCAAATGTTCTTAATTAGGTTTTAATTTGCCTAATATAATGTCTCAGATTAATATGGCCCAAAGTGAAGTCTGTTCATCGGTTTAAGTCAGGCGCAGCACGGGGGCTGTTATGCCCCCCGAATGGGTGACACAGAGAGGGAGAGAGAGAGAGAGAGAGGTGTGCTTCTGCGTCTGTGTGCGTTTTGTAATTGCAGTGCACGGGCCTCATTAGCATTTCAGCAGCAAGCCTGGCGGGGAGGCAGACTCACAAGATTGGCTAATGACAGAGATGAGATAATTTACAGAGAGGATGAGGGTGAAGGCTCCTCTCCTTCGCAAACACGGGGCTTGTGCAGTGTGTGCGATGGCCACGTTACTACACCCCTGCCCTCCAAGCCACACAAACACACATACACAGAGGAAATTTAAAGAGGGGCATTGCAGGTAAATGCCAACCCAAGGCAATTAGCACAAACAGCACAGATTGACTCTGACTGGACCATATTATCCATCCAATATTTTTACATCACTTAGTACTACAAAGGTTTTGCACCGTGAGAAAGCCTGTGACAGAAATAAGCTGAAAAAAAGGCCCTGAAGTGAAAATGTCGTCAGCGGGACACAGATTTGGTAGAAATGTGTGACTCTCCCATTAATTACCCGAGAACTATT
Source organism: Amniataba percoides (assembly GCA_037176925.1). Taxonomy (NCBI): domain Eukaryota; kingdom Metazoa; phylum Chordata; class Actinopteri; order Centrarchiformes; family Terapontidae; genus Amniataba; species Amniataba percoides. The sequence continues at coordinate 7,421,784 of JBAJHX010000002.1, read as the reverse complement.
TCAGTATTTATGGTACATTTAATCCTTAAATACATGGGCATTTGTTTCTCTACACACCTCCGGTCTTTTGCAAGCTGCTGCACTTATATAATGCACATTAATCTGTATATTAAAATCATAATGCTTGGAAACCTTTCAGAATCTATCAGTAATGATTACACATAAAACATTTTTGCTGTTTTAATTGCATTTTTACCATCATTTACAGATTTATTTAAAAATTTCAAATGGTATTTCTCAGCATAACTGGTTATATTTCAGATTCATACTGTACTATCTTACACATAATTCACACTGTTAGACTACAGAATTAAACCCAAAATAAACCAAAGTCCCTCCTGGAACAAGTGCCCTCTTAGATTGGCCAGCCCAGTTCTTAGCCCAATGTGTTAAGTGTGCTCTGAGGTGCCCTTTCTTTGAACAAAACATGATGAAATGCCCTCTAGAGTGCCCTTCCACTGGACAAAACATGATAAAATGCCCTCTAGAGTGCTCATACAGTGAAGAAAATGTTATCCAGTGCGCTAATGGGAGCCCCTCAAATGGAGAAAATGCAATATAGTACCACATTTGCACCTGAACGCACCTGCTCATTTACAGTTTGAGTCCAAACTGAAAGTCAGACATGGATTGACCACAGGTTGAAGGAAATAGCGCGATACTGCTTTTACAAGGCAAAGTGCCATCTACGATTATCAGAACTGTTTTCGCTGCAGGTTTAAAATCTTGCAAAACAGCTAGTTTTTTAGTTTAGAGATAACGTTGGCATTAAAGAAATCATGCAGGCTGAGCAGTACAACAAAAAGTAAATGTTAAATGCAATAACACCTGTTTTGCACATTACTGCCAACTACCCATGGATGTAATGGAACAACACTTTGCCAGTGAGGATTCCCCCCGAGGCCGAAAGGAAGTCAACAAGGACCTGTTGAATGACCAAAGAAACTCTTCAGGCAAAACTAGTTTAGGCCAACGATTTACAGTCTTTGTGAAAATGGATGATTATATGATTATTTCACTCAGATGTTGAACTATTCCTTTAATTAGTGAGCTTTAGAGGTGTTAGCAGGTGGATTTCTACATGTTCAGACAAAACTACATTAGTGGTTCCCCCTTGTTTCCAATATTAAAGCTAAACTAAGCTCACTGTCCCATGGCTGTAACTTCACATATGATGGACAGAGATGAGACAAGGATCATTCCTCTATAACTCTTCTTCTTCTTGTACCAGATAATGGAAAATGCATATTTCCAAAATATTGAACTATTCCTTTAACTTATCCAGACATGAAAATCAACAGGCAAGATGCGTGATTATTCCCCCTCCTTCTCTCTTTAGATAAACATGAGAGCACAAAGGGAAAATATGGCTCATGAAGTGGGAAACAGAACAAGAGGGTGCAGGCGCTGAGCGAGGACAAAGCGAGCAGAGAGAGCACTGCAAACACTCTCAAGGCTCCTTCCACCGGCATTGAGCGAGGTGTCCTTGGTGCGGCTTAAAAAATGCTTTCAGATGATAAACTAGAATTGACTGCATTTCAGGACCGAAAGCTGGGGGAGATGAAAGAAGGAACTGCTGGACGTAATTGGAGTGAGTCACAGCTGTCTGCACCACAGAGAGGACGAAGCAACTACTTATTCTCCTACCTTAACAAGCTGTTTAACTTTACAGCGCTGTATACCACGCAGGGACTGAGCGCAGTTTTGCAGGGTTCTTTGTGCTTGTTTTCACCCACCTGAACTGCCAGACAGGTGGGGCAGGACAACATAACTGCTTATATCTTTTTGGAGGAACCATGCAGTATGTTGTTATTGCACAGTGCATATTTTGCCTCACATATTCCACTCATTCAATCCTCTTCAACTCACTGTGCCATGATGACATTTGGCTATATGCATAAAAAAAACTAAGCTTTTTTCAGACGTACATTCAAAAAATTTGACTGTTTGCTCTGCAAGCATGTGGAGGTTTTAAGCTAATATAAGGAATGTATGTGCATTATTTTTAGAAACACAGCCATCAGAGCTCATAATCACAAATGATCTCCCTCATCTGTTAAGGATTAAAAACATATACCAAACATATACATAAAACTGGGCATTTTTACCATCTTAATTTTTAAGCTGAAAGCAGCCCCAATGTTCTATAACCAATGACCGCTAACAGAAAGAAAATTACATTTAATTAAAGTATAAATTATGTTTTTTTTACAGTAGAAAAAATCCATTCAGCTCCTTGTAAACTAACTGCAATGGAGAAAAAAATATCTTATTTATGCAGGAAAACATCTTGTGCACTTTTGACGTGAATGATTCAGCTGCTGATTCAGAAAAGTAAAAAAAAAGAAAAACAGCAACTTGTGGCGAGTTCACGGTTAGAAAAAGTAACCGAGGTGACAGAGTGGAGGTGCGAACAACTTTGCAAACTGTTCAGAAACGAGCCGAAAAACTCCGGAGCGTTTGAATGGTCTCCTGAAGGACACTTTAACCACCGGCTCCTTGACAGAGCGTGGCAGCTCCTTTCTATTCCTGGAAAGAGTGCAATTACACTGATGGACGAATGAGGGAAAAATGGAAGGAAAGAAAGGACTGTTTGTTCTGCCTGGAAATCGGAGTAGGAGGTGGGGGGGAAAGAAAAATCAGTTTGTGGGGTCGGTTGATATAAACTATTAGCGCTGACGGACCAGAAATGACTTCACTGACTGTAGACGCTACAAAAATAGACCCTTGATGGGAGTCTTACAAAGTGTAGGAATGAAAAGTCCATCTCTTTGCAATTTTGTCCACTTCTTGACAAGTGGGTGGCTTAAATTTGAAAAAGGAATTACCTACCCACATGTCCCCTCGTGCAGTTGTGTTCATCTGAAAACTGACCTTTTGCAAACGTGGAAAAAGAAACGAGTTGTGACATTCAATTAAACTCACGCCTCCACCTCCAACGGTAATCATAGCCACTTTAGATAGACAAACACAGGGATAGTTGAAGGGGGCTGGTTGTTTATGAGCATCTATTTGGCCCAGAGATCCATATCATTTGCATAATTATGAGCAGTAGATATGGTTGTCAAGGGAAACAGACTGGTGGGATGTGAGAGAGAGAGAGAGAGAGGGCTGCAATGCTGACGAATAACAGCGATGAAATGTGTCTCCTTGCAGAGGTGGGGAAAACCCTCTTTAATGTCCCCTAAAACAAGCCAAATAAATTGTAAAATTAAATCCAAACATGAAGTTGTGAACGCGTTAACCATCATCACATTTCTTAATATGTTTAGCCCTCGATAAACAGCGGCCGCAGAGCTGATTAAAGCTGCACGGCCGCCGAGCGCGCCGGGTTTGCGAGGCGAGCGAATGAATCAGCGACCTCGCACTGACGCGGCATTCCAGCGCTTCACGGCACGGGCCAAAACGAGGGAACAATACAAACTGTCTGAACCTAATCTGACCAAATGGCAGAGGAAACGCACAATGTAAACAAGCTGGAATCCGCTCAGCATAACTCAAACTCCCCTCAAGCCAGAAAACCTGTTCCTGATTACAGCGGGCAGCACGCCAAGTCATAAAGCAGCAAAGTAAATACTGAAGCCTGCCACCAAACTTCAGGACTTTATTGCACAAGCTGACATTTTATGTGTCGGAGCACCACAAATTGCACGATGTGCTGAAAACCATAAAGAAAACAATTACGGCTTGCTTTTATATGGCCATTTAGTTTAACTGATACTGAATAATCATTGGAGAGTAATTCAAAATGTCTTCAGGTTCTCCGTTAAGCCATTGCAGGAGATCCTTTACTGACTCTGCAGCAACAACGGGCTGTTAGGAAATTAATCCCGGCCAAATCAAAGCGATCACACACACACGTGAACGAGCGGGCAGCACGGCCAAAGAGACATGAAAAGCTTCCCCGGTCCTGGAGCTTCAAACCCAGTTGTGGCGTCATTAATTGGGGTCAAGTGTTGCCTGAAGGCCGGCACACGTAATTTGGCTCTCGGGGCTCCACACACAAAGTGATGCATGTCTAAATGCTCAACATGCAGTGCATTATATCCAGGGCATTAAATATGAAAATATCAATTCCAGCAGTTCAATGTTAGTCCAGACAAAAACCTCCTTATTACCTTAAGCTCTGGTTCAGATATTTGAGAGATCCTGTCTGTGGTCCCTCGACGTTTCCTCTGGTGCCATCGTGAGGCTGACATTTTGGAGTTTTGATGGATTGCCACAAAGATTTTGTACCAACGTTGACAGTCCCCACAGGATGAATGTTAATCAATGTGGTCACCTGTTAACTTTTCCTCCAGCGCCATCTTAAGGACTGAACACCTGCAAAACTAGTGTTGTTCCTATTAGCCTCTGCTGTGCTTTGTTTTTATGTCAAGCAGGTGAGACAGGAGGAGCTCTGTGATTTAATGACAAAATGAAGCTATTTAAACTAACAGGCAAAATCCAGTGTGAAGGGCTGCAGGTTACAGAAAGCAGGAGCACAAAGGCAACACTCCTGCATTGACAGTCTGTGGGTAATGAATAAAAACAGGCTGTCTAATATACTGCAGGGCTGACAAGGTAAAGTGGAAACAGGTGAACGGGGTCGTGTGGGGGTCAGGTTACCAGGACTGCTGGGAGGATCTGAGGGCATCTGGTGGACAGGTAGAGAATGACAGTCAAGGGAACCACGAAAGGAGCAAAGAATGGCGTACCTGGATAACAGCAGAGCAGTAAATCTGTTTGCCTGAGGCCTCCTCCCTGCATACACAAAGCTAGCTGCTCTCAAAAATGTGACAAGAAGAGTCAGAGAGCGCTGGCAGGCCTGGCAAATTTAAATGTGCCACCAAAGTTAATTAACAATCCCGCTTCAGAGCTTTTGTCACTTTTAGTCACCCACTTACTCTGCACGCCACTTAATGAAGCGCTGACGTGCATTCTGCTCAAAACCATTTGACACACTCAGATGATTTTAGTGCCAGCTTTCTTATAACTGAACTGCTCAATCGTAAAGTGTGTAAGTTAATTTAGTCATTTAGTAAACTAGTCCTCTCCTGTTTGACTCTGCTTCTTTGACCTCCATCATTCCTCCTCCGAAGTACACTGAAAGATGAAATAATCTTTTACCTGGAACAATCAGGATAAAATAGAGAAATGAAGCAAAATGTTTATATTTCTTGAATCAAAGAAAGTTTTGATCAATGGAATTCAAATAGCTGTTTGCTTTTACAGGATAACATGCTCCATCGTGCATTGTGTAACACTCCCCTTGGTCTTTTTGTATGCTGTCTGAACTCCATATAGTGCCATAATGCTTTTCTATGCTGCCTTCAGAAAAAAATAAACATATTTTAATCCCTATAACCTGCGGCTAAAATGTGTGTGTCTGAATGGATTGAATGGAATTGCCCCCCTGGATAAATGAAGGTTAAAAAGAATTCCTGATGTGGAAATGACATTTTGTACGTTCAGTCCGACACTGCCATGCCTGCAGACACAGAGTGCGCACATGTGCAGTATGAGCTGCATGTTTTCAGGTGCAGCGGTATATGTATCGTACTGTTGTCCCTGAGCTGTTTCCTCTCACAGTTGTGGACAATTCTTCAATATCGTCTTCCTGCCTGAGCGGACTAACAATTTGTTCGACGCGTACTGTAACGCTGAGTCTGTGGTGGCAGATTATCCGGGCTGTGAAAGCGTTTGTGACTGACTTTGATACAGATGCAGAGCGACAAGTTGACACATTTCTTCTGGGAGAGCTCACGGGACCACAGAAGTCTCAGGATAGAACAGAGCAGATTTAGTCATGGCGGCGAGAGCTTGAACAGTTTTTGACAGGAGCCGCTCCAAAGGCGAACGTCACGCCGCCTCGTGCAACAGCCGCGAGGCCCGCCGGTAGACGCCGCACAAGCAAAATGAACTTTTTCGTTTAATTTCCTTTCAGATCTACAGGTGACGAAGGCCCGTCTCCACCAGTGAGCTGCGGGATTGTTTGTGCGCTGCTGTTCTGTTACTTTCCCATTTTCGCTCACACATCATCTGAAGGCGGTGAGACAGCGTGAGTCATCCCTCACCGCAGAGAATTTAGCAAAAATCAATTTTCTTCTTTTATTCCTGGCACTGGCGAGGCAGAGTAAGCATGATCGATTCCACAGCTTTTGTCCTCGGGGCTCGCGTCTCCCTGCTGCAGTGTGTTCTGTGTTCCTCCTCTGGCTTGGGTCGTTTCTTGTTGCCCTTTTTATCGCATGTGCATGTAGCCATCAGGTGGCGTCCACTGTCCATGCATAGGCAGCCATGTTGGACGGTGTGGACACGTGTTTATGCACAGACCTCTCCGTGTGCAGTATGCATGCACACACATCTGCCCTGCGTGTGCTTTGAGAGAAAAGTAAGCTACATATATGGGTTGCCACTGACAGACAGATGCGTGTGTGTGTGTGACTGACACCACGTCTCTATGATTGCACCTCCGTGTGTATGTGCGCACTGGGTGACAAATAGCTGGCAGGCAGCGTGTCCAGCAGCAGGTGATGGGTGGGGGCGGCAGGCTCATATCGTCCTCGGCTCTCTCATCATATCGATCCCCCTCCATCTTATTTAGCCGCTGCCAAAACTCACAGCTCCGTATTGACTCAAGCTTATTACACCTCATTTTTACCTGGCTGCACACAACAAAGACGGAGCAAAGTGGCCGCTGGCAGGTGAAATCTGCTCAAATGCCTCCAAAACAAGTGTTTTCATCAAAAGTTGGCCTCTGGAGAATCCTGATCATTTTTCTTTGAGGTGGCTGTGAGTGTTTAAGGCCAAAAACCCAAAATTCACTCATTGGGCAAAACACACAGTCCTTCTGGTAAAAGCTGCCGAGGCTTTAGATGACTTATATGATTAAACCCTTTTAAAATATGATGTAAACCTCATTCACCTGAAGCTCAATATCAGCAAAACCGATGCTCTTGTGGTGGACTACCAGAGGAACAGGAGGCCCCTGTGAGAGGTACCTCTGGGTCCAAATCAATAAAAAACTGCCAGATTAGCTTATGAATTCTCGGGTTATGGCCACAAATTTGATTGTGATACACAGTGACCCTGATGTTGATCCCTGAGTCCAAGTGGATGTTCGTGCCCGATGTAATGAAATTTTCTCCAGGTGATATCACGATTATGAAAACAGAGAGACAACCTGAAAACATAGTGCCACTGGCCACAGCATAAATATTGAGAAGAAAAGTCAGAAAAAATAAATGATTTTTTCCTGATTTTTTCTTTCTTATGGTTTTAATGGTCCAGGCGGACAGAGTGCCAGCTGGAGCACACACACATTCCTGCACTCACCATGAGAATGAGGACTGATTCATCCCATTAATTTATTTATACAACTCAGCGATGAGACATTGTGTCTATCCGGAGCTCCTGCTGCGAGCCAGAATTAGTTTAATCTGCACAATCAAGCCGTAGCTTTTCTCCATTTGAGGGACAGATGTGAGTGGATGTCATTTTTCAGAGATTGTGCTCAAATTAAAATGTGGTCCTGAATCTTTTTGAGACTCGAGATGAAGGGCAGTGCAGATTTCATTTCTCCAGTTCTTTTCAGAAGCTTTTAAACTTTGCTTGAACCTGACTTTACCATCAAGGTTCACAGACAGCCATCATATATCACGTATGGACTTACTTACAGCATCATGAGGGTGTCGTTTTCTGCAAATAGGTGGCTCGGGTGGGAATCGCACTCCTTGCTCTCACAGGATTGTTACCAATCTGTAACTACTGAGCTCCATAGACGTGTAATTTGAAGCACAGTGGGAAGTCAATATGTTTCTGTAAAAGAGCGTCGGATATTAGTGCCATAATGGCTTTGAGGTTGTCTTTTCTTTATTAAAGACGGCACTCCTGCCTTATTGGAAGCCCCGCTGAATGTTGGAAGAGCTCACCGATGGAAGAAGCCACATGTATCTGTAATCCACACATCTAACCTATAAAATCCCGAGCCCAGAGGAAGCACCTGAGCCCGGCGAGAAGGTGATTTCATAAACGTTCACGGCTGCTCAGACAGCGACTGTACCTACAAAGCTGAGCTGAGCGTTGAGTGGTTGGAGTTGACATGCTGCTCAGGTACTAACTCAACCATCTGTTGTTTACACTCCGCTGCCCTCAACAATATCTGACAATGACACAGCTGGCCCGGCCTCTGCAGTGACAGGCGCACGGGGACTCGCAGGGCGCCGTCACTGATCTCCTCTCGGCTGCACCGGTCAAACGAAGCCGACGCTGAGTTAAAGAATCGCCAAGGACCGTCCCAACGTGCAAAATATGACGGGGATGTTTCTGTCGCTGCAGGGCATTTTATTCTCAAGGCAAAACAACAAATTACTCAGAATTATACATAAATTATTATCTTTCATCACAGTTTCACCTCTGCACTAGATGTTTAAATGTGTCCATACTGGCACAAGTCATGCAGGACACCTGTTGTGGTCGTTACGTTTTATTGTGTGCCGACAAAGGTTAATGAAGGTCATCGTTAACCTCCACCGTCCTGTGTCAGAAATTCGAAATGCCACAAGAAATGAAGTCATTACTGACCTAAAACTTCAATGCACAGGCTTAACCAACTAAAGTACAACTCAGTATTTATGGGTCATAGTATCTAAAAATATAACTTCTCATTTTAAAAAGTATAAATGTAATAGATGGTCATTGTCGATCTTGTGTGGAAGCCGGAGTTATTTGGCATTGTTTCAGGAAATGGGATTTCAGAAAAAAACACCTGTTTTTCTGAGAAGGAAATCACTCTTAAATCACCCAGAAACAGACATTGCTGGGCAGTAATCTGTTTTCTTTCTTATGTCACAAGTAGAGCGAGGGATAATTTGAATCATAATCATAATTTCAAATTCTGTACATTAACGATACTAAACTCATACTGGACTCTGCTGGTGAGACAAGATGGTGTCTAATAGGAACTATCTATTTTAGTGGTAACCACTCAAAACATTACTGAAGTGTATGAGGTTGTGAAAAAAGGTTCCTTCATTTATATACACATATACAAGAAATAAAACTATAAAACAGTCTATCCACATGTAAAGTGATAAAATGCTGTAAATGACTTTAAATATTAATAATTCAGAGTTTTACAGGTTCTGCTCATGAGATACTGTGTGAAAGCCCCACATCAGCACTTCCTACTGCTTTTCTCAGCTTGTCTCTATGTGAAATACATAAATAAAGTTATGTCACTATAAATAAACCTTGCTGGGTGTTTTCACCAATTAATAGATGCGCACTGAAAATCGCAGTTTTCACCGCGTAAAACAGAAATGTACAAGTCATCCGGTGAGGAAAATGACAAGTGCTTAAAGAGACGACAGCACATCTGAACTGTAATGGAGTCACGTGGCCACTCCTCCTCACCGCCACCCACCAATCGACAGCCGCGACTGCGCCTCTGACCCGCCGACCTGTTATGAAAACAGGTCTGACATGAGGATGCAGCTACAATGAGGTCATGAAAGTACCAAACAAGATAGACAGTTGAATGTGTGTGTGTGTGTGTGTGTGTGTGTGTGTGTGCAGGTGTGAGAATGGATGAGTCACACTGGCTTTTTGCACTGCTCTCACACAGGATCGATCGGACCGAGGTGCCAGAAGTGTGTGTTTGCATGTAGCCCGATACAGTAGCCTCAACCCCCCCCAAAATAAATAAATAAATTGATGGATGATGATTTAAATAGTAATGTAAGAGGAGAGACTGTGTGAGTTTCTCCTCTGCCTACAAAGCGGCTTGGTATTTACTGAAACGCCCATTAAGAAGTGCTGAAAGAAGAAGCTAATTAAAAGAGGCCGGAGTTCTTCTTGTGTTCAGTGGAACAGCAAAAGGGATTATTTACTTCTGAGCTTCACTCAGAGGTGTGTGTGTGTGTGTGTGTGTGTGTGTGTGTGTGTGTGTGTGTGTGTGTGTGTGTGTGTGTGTGTGTGTGT
>JBAJHX010000002.1:7384206-7396914 GCA_037176925.1 Amniataba percoides | reverse complement strand
GATAAAATATGATTTAATAAGTTATGGAATGTTACTACAAACCCGCCGGCGGGTTTTGACAGTTAACTGGTTAAAAAGCTTTATTTATGTCACCCTGTCAATGAAAGTCTGCAATTTCAGACTTCAGGCCACTTGATAATAAAGCTGCATAAAACAGCACAGACATATAATAAACGTTTTAATCGATATGGCAAACAATTGCCTGTTTACAGTCACAGAACAACATTAATATCCATTTGGAGTTGGATTTCTGATAAATGTTAATCCAATACTGACACTTCTTTTGGCTCTGTTTTGGGTCTCCATCAACTCCTGGTGTAAATATGCAGCCTTCTAGCTTCTAAATGCTCCACTATGTTCGATAACTTTGTCTGTTTTCTGTTTGGCAGTGGGAAAAGTTTTATTTTATATATAAATTTTATTTTATGTTATTTTGCTGGAAAACCCGTGTGAACAATACCGTAATACTTCTTTGGCTCCTAAATGACCAAACAATGCATTTTCTATTACTCTTAGGCTTAGTTTTAATGGAGCTTCTGAAATCAATAAAACACAAAACAGACATTTTAATTTAGCTCATAACAGGAGCAGAAGTACCTTTTGGGAGAACAATAACACTTCCTTTCTCAAATGCAAGGAAATGAACCTGACAGATCGGGCTGTCTATACGACTAGACAATAGGGGAAGAAAACGAATCCTCTTCCGTTTTCAAGATCCCTGTTTTTTTGGCCAATAATGACATGTTAACACCAAAAGTGACAGAGAGCCGTGGAGAGAAGCCAGCTGATGCACATTGGAATTTAAAAACGCTTCTGCCTTGTTTATACATCTCTGGCTTCTTTCAAATGAGCCGTTTCAAGGAATCTGAAAACCTGGACACTTGTTTTGCACAGTGTTTGCAGGACGCATGTCGGCCTCTGTGTGTGTGTGTGTGTGTGTGAGTGTGTGTGTGTGTGTGTGTGTGAGTGTGTCTGCATGGGATGGTTTGTGTGCAGGGCTGTATGTGAGTGATATTCACGGGAGCTGGGCACAGTTCAAGTTTCCTCCGCAGTGCAGAGGCTCTGTGGGGAGAGAGAGATAGTGAGAGAGAGAGAGAGAGAGAGAGAGAGAGGGAGAGAGGGAGAAGGGGAAGGGCAGATAAGCTGTAAGAGAGAGAGAAAAGGGTGACGCTCGGCTAAACTGCCCAACTACTCGCACGCAAACAACCATCAGACACGCATTTGTATCATTTAATGTGACTCATGCATGTTTGCGTCCATGTTATGGAGTTGCTGCGCCCTTCTGACCGCTGTCGCCCTAAAATTCAACCCAAATTTGCAACTGGCTTGCAACTAGATGCTCCAAGATCAAGTCGCACGCTGTAAAAACGCCACACATTAGTCAGACGCTGCATTTACAAGCTTTATTTTGCTCATTTAGTTTCTTTCTGTTTCTCAAATCATCTATCTCTTTCCCTTCCTTTCTGGTCTGGTAGCCTACAGCTGCCCTGTTTATCTGCTGACTAGAAAGGTCACGTTAACCTCGAAAATGAACGATTTAAAGAATATGGTAGCCTTCAAGTCCGGACGGGCATTTTTCATCTTTAGTCACGGCAGCTGACTGGATGATTTGCGGTGAGTTTTCCAGTCCAGCTTTCAGCGCCGCTAATGGAATTAAACAGTGACGGGCAGCGATGGTTGGTGTGCTCTTACGTATGTGCCTGTGCATAAAGGTCATATGAGCAATTACAGAAACATAAAATTGGATTCCCCGACAGTATCTGAACGGCATCAGACCCTTCGCTTTTGCATTTGCTTATCTGGTTTTGCTTAGTTGGTCTCACTTCATGTGTATTTGTCACTCTTTGATTGCCACCAAAGATTCTCATGAGACTTTCACGAACCCTGGAGGATGTATCCTCTTAGACTTGACTTTTCCCTCTGGTGCCACCAATTTTCAACAATGAACTGTCACACGTAGCGCCATCATCAGGTCAAAATGTTCATTTAATAAAACCATGACTTTCCCATTTGCCTCAACTGTATCTTGTGTTTAGTTTTTTCTGTTCACGTATGAACCTGATCTATTCAATTATACTTTGGACCTCCTTCATATATGCTCCTACATCAGATGCATGTATGATTTACGCCATGCATCTTCAGTCTGAACAGCAATATCGGAATTCATGCAACTTTTACATCACTGTAGGTCAGTCCTCTGTTCAGCCAATTAGAAAATGGGTCGTCTGAACTTGTGTGTGTCTTGCCGCGAGAGTCTTGCAGAGACGTATTGACAGACACAGTTCAAAGTAGCCTTTGACATTCAGATAATTTGGATTAAATCTGTTTCTCTAAAGCCATTAGCCGTCTCCTGGCTCTAAAACCATCATTTAATTTTTTTTTCTCTTTGTCTTCGTTACCATCTGTTCACAAATTTCTGGCCTCTGCTGCATCATAATCATAAACCCTGACTTCTATGGCATCCATGTTTACTTCTGTGGCTTTGTGATTGTTCTCTCAGGTGTGCAGGCCAGTTCAGGACCGTGACCAGTGTGAACAGTCAAGCAAGAAAATTGGATTTGAACAGTAAATCCGAACAGAGCTAAAAGGCTTGCAGTATGATCAAGTCGTGTTTTTTCAATGCTAGATGTTTTTTCAAATTGAATTTCTGTCATTAGACATTATTTATGAGTGCTTTTAAAATCCAGGAGGTTTACAGTTATTCCCATCGCTGCATGTTTTATGTATCTGCGAGGTGGGCAAGCCTGAGCCAGCGATTGCTTACTGTTCATCATACTGAAAATGGGATTTGCAGATTTACAGTCTAAAGAAAGACTAGCTCCCCTGGTCTTTGAGTCACTGCTATGCTTAATTAAATGAATGCACATATGCCTCCTGACATCAGAGACCACAAATATAGCATATTATTTCAAGAAGAAAGGTTTCTCATTTCATATTTCTTAGGTTTCATTGGAGATTATCTTGACTTCTCTTCAGCAGGAATACACAAACACACACAAACACATATACATATATATCTCGTTTTATGGCTAAATGAAAGAAATTAGTTTATAAATGATCTTTTTTCTGTATTTGTTGTAGTTTAATAAAGGCAGTTCTCTTTTCAGAATTATGGAGAGAACAATTCGAGAGTCAATTCAAGAATCTGCTTTGTTGAGGTTATTTGTTGTTTGGTTTTGTCTTATGTAATTTTAAACAGATTGCTTCGGGTTTTGAACTGTCATTTAAAGAAAAAAACAACATGAGGCCATTATGTGAGGTTATAGGACATTGTGGTGGACATTTAATAAGACCAAATGCTTAATTAAAATAGAAAATTATTGTCAGATTAAATCCTCTCTTCTTTACTGGAAGATATTTCTGAACAGATTTGATCTAGTCTTATTTTTCTTTTACAGTTTATTGTGCCAGGACTGACATGCATTCAGTAAAAAAAAAAAAAAAAAAAGGTTCTCTGGGGTTTGGTACCTGTTGCCATGCCAACACAATGATCAGCACAGGAAAATATCTCCATCCTCCTTTCAGTGTGGAAACAGAGGGACATCATCAGCTCCCTTTGTGTCGGCTTCACACAGGATTTACTCCATCACCTCGTGTGTGTGTGTGTGTGTGCGTGCACAATGGAGTTTTGTTCCTTTCACTCCATCACATCTTTTTTGGCCATAGCGGGCCCTCTCTCCCTACGCCCACTGGCCACCTGCTACACCAAATGAATGCTGGGATGTCTCGGCCAGACAGATTGAACACATGATCGGCTCAGACGGTGCGTTCGTGTGCGCATCTGCCAGAACACGCCAAAAACGGGCTTAAACTGTGGGTTCGGAGAGAAGCCTCTAATACTCTAAACAGGAATTCTGGGTAAAAGAAAGAAAAACTGTGTCCAATTGTACATATTGTTCCTGTGTCTGTGGCAAGTACTGAGTCAAATCAGGTCCCTTTGTGTGTGTGTTGTCTGCTTCTGTGTGAGTGTGTGTGTGTGTGTGTTTTGGTGGGGTGAGACAAATGAAGTCTCTCATAGCGTTCACCTCTTTGTGCTCTGACCCTGGCTCTAGCAGGATGTGTCTAATGAGAGCTATAAATATCTTGGAACAGACCTGGCTGGGTCTCACAAGACTGCAACCTGCAACACACACACACACACACACACAGACATACACACACAGACACACACACAGGAGCATGCACACTTTCTCCCATCGCTCCGCCTACAGAGGATGACAGGAAAGAGATGGAGCGACAGAGGGAGGGAGAGAGAGAGAGAGAGAAAAACAAATAAATTATGAACAAAGCTCTTCGGCTCAGTCAGACGCAGACCCCCTGCCTGCTCCCCCACCTACTCGTCTTTCCACCCACTTTCCATTATTCTCCAAACTGTGCCCGCTTGCCTCCCAGCACCAATATTATGAGTCACGGCTGCCTGTGTGTGGGAGTTGAAATTTCCCCGTCAATACCTGCGAACAGTAATTTAACAGGTGGAGGAAGGAGGCTCGAATTATGAAAAAAAAAGAAAGGAAATGATGGTGTTGAAGGATTAATCAATAACTCAATGCCAATTTGCTCACAAGCTGTTTGTACTGTCTGTACATTAGCCAGCATGCGCGGCCATGTCTACAAAAGCAAACACACTTCCACGGAGAGTTGTTCTAATTATATTTAAGATTAAGGGGCTTTGCGCTCTGCAGGTGGCTGTTGTCGAGCTCTTGGGTTGCAAACAAGCAGCGGGGTGTCCGGCTGCAACGTTTCAGAAACCCCAAACTCACCGAGCCCGTCACGGTCACCAGATTAAAGCATTAACAATGAGGGACCTCTAAACCTTCTTATCCCCACCATTTAAAAACCCATTGGATTAGCTAAAAAAAAAGAGAAAAAATACTATTTCAAAGCTGAATCAATCTCCCAGGATGTAAAGTGGGCCATCAGAAAGAGGCCCAGCAGAGGATGCTCTTCCTGCTCCAGCTCAGGAGGTTTATCTCGCCTCAGAAGCTGCTAAGATTTCACACTGCTATTGCCACCGAACAGGACATAAACATATTAAATCAGTCAGGACTGCAGAAAACCTGCCCTCCATTTAGGACTTTTACATCTCCGGAGTCAGGACACAGGCAGCAAACCTCACCGCAGAGGCATCACGCCCTGGACATAACCTGTTTGCACGCCTCAGGCACGTGAATGGTCTCTTTTCAGGGCCTGATGGAAGGCAAACACCAGTCACAGAGTGTCAGGAAGGATCCCTGTAACACAAACAGCCAGTGTACCTGTGAGCCGTATATTCTCATTGTTTAAATACACACAGTATTATAACATATTATCACTCAAACAAAACCTTATGCATGCTGTTTATACTGTAGAATATACTGTGGTATCAACCTCCATCATGCACATAAAACATCCTCCTTTGAACTCTGAGCCATTGCACTTTTCTGACTGTGTAAAACTGTTGTTTTTGTTGTCTTGGTGAAGACGTTGTCCTCAATTTAGCCAATTAATTTTTTTGTCCGACGGTTCAATAAACACTCTCTTCTAAAAAAAATTTCTGGCAATTATTTGATGGTTCAGGCTTTACAGGGTTAAAGTAAAAGTTAGATGAGAACATCAATACGACTCTCATATCTGGAAGTAAGAGTATGAATCAGTCTTTACTGTAAAGACAGAAAAAGGGGGAAATCCCCTTACCAACACTTCTAACGTTCTCTAGTTTTTTAATCTTCATGAAAACTGAACAAGACATTCAACCTTCTCATCTAACTCTTGGCAAGAAAGCACGTAAGTGTATTTCCCAAATTGTGAAATGACTGGTTTAACCACCTGAAATAGAAACATGACAGACTGTCGGGAAGCTACAGTACGAGAAGGCACTGACTAAAGCTCCAGCTTACTTTGTCATGGTGGAGCTGGAAGGTCAGAAAAATGCCACTGCATGAGAACTTGTGTATCTAAATGATTCAGCAAAGTCACACAATGATTGAAGTGGAACTCCATGTTCAGCCTCCAAGTCACAAGACAGCAACAGACGGGGTTGTTTCGCCGGTGGAAAATTTGAATTCACACCACATTCTTGCACTTTGGACAGACACGGCGATCCTGCTCACACGAGAACAAACCTGAAATGGTGCTAAAGTCTGTGCAGACCACAGTATTCTATTTGATATTTCTATATAAACCAGACTTTTCTAAATTAGCATTGAGCAAGACTGTTTGCTGCCATTTGTGATAAAAAGGAACAGAGGAGACGTGACTAATGTCTGAGGCCACATTTAAATCAAGGATATTGCGGTTACATCCTGGTTACGTAGTAAAAGCTTTCCCCCACTGGTGAGTCGTCTGATGCCCTTTAACCCAGTTATGACCTACAAAATTCTCTCAGATGGAAAATCATGTGGTTGAAGTCGAATGAAACTAAATGAAATCCTTTATTTGGTTTGGGGAAGTTCACACTCCTGCCAGATTTACTACTCATTGGTTAATGCTCATCTGCAAGTCCTTCTCTCTTTTAAAAGCAAATCATGCTGAGTGTAATACCATTAAAGATTGTGTGTTTCTTGTCAGATCATGTTTTCCTGTAGTGGGCCTAAAAGCCATTCTATGTCAGAACAAAACCTTTTTATGAACATAAATATCTAATACTTAATTATGTAATATTTCTGTATGGAAATATGGACAAGGATGCTAAATGTTTTGGCTGTGACGTATAACTTTAGGTTCAGTCTTTAAGCATTATATCATGTATGTTGTTGTCATTTGCATATTTAAGACCATTTCAAATTATTTGAGGGAAAAATAAAAAGTGAACCAGCATAATGGGTCTCAGCTTTTTAGCAACAAAAAGTAAAAAAACAGTTCTCATTACCAGCCAACAACCAGTCGTGTGAATTCAAGGACACATTGTTTAAAATATTTGTGGTTTTCAAGTGTTGAATCTTTCTGTGGCTTTGTTAGGTTGGTTTGGCACATTTTCATTTTGTGTATTAAAAAACTCACAAAAGTCACAATGTGAAAAGAAAATATAAAAAAGTGCAATGGTGACAGATTCAGCCATCAAATCCTGATGTAAAACAAATGCATCACTTACATGAAATAATACATGAAAACAACATAAATGCCATGTTTCCTCCATTCTTTCTTTTAACTACGCTGCATATGGCACCTGGACATTAGCAGCACTTATTGCTTACTTGAATAAACCAACTCTTAATATTCACGTAACGGTCGTGGAAAGAACACAAATTTGCATTTTCATTTGCAAACTTTCTGAAAATCTGTTTGAAATTTGTGCTGCATTTGGATGAAAATCTAGCCGTTTTAACTCGATAGGCGTCGTCACTGTCAGTAAGGAAAGAGGGGATTAGCTAATGTTAATTGAGACATTATCACCGTCAATAGCCTCTTTACAGTTACATGACACCACTCTAACGGCTGAGCATTAATCTCAGACACTTGGGATATCTCAGCTTGAAAGCTCCAGGTAGGAGACAACTCGTGCTGATGACAGATACTCTGCAGCCAAAATCTGCGTCCACTCTCTGAGTGAGAGTGCTGCACATTGATTTGCCAGTAAAGATCTCAGACAAATGGTTGGACTTGTATGTCAGTAGCTGCATTTTGTCATCTTCTTCCCAATTACAAATGCTTTTAACCACATTGATTTTTTTCTCTCTCTCTTTTTTTTTGCCCTAAGGAAGGTCAGACTATACCGCAATCGAATTAGCAATTCTCATTCCATGTGAAGTGTCCGCCCGCATCTGGCACTGAGCCACGCGGCCAATCAGAGGGGTCCAGAGAGAGCAGGACGCTTTGATTGGCCAGGAGGCAATCCCACTTTGTCTTCTTTAATTCCTCACTCTGCGTCTGTCCCCGTTTGACTCGCCCCCACTTTTGCCTCCTACTTACTGAGGTGGAGATAAAAGCACAAACTGACGTTTTGACCTCCAGAGTTACAAAAGTTGGACTGTCTTAAATACAGAGGCAGAAAGAGGAACAAAAATGCAGAAAAGGAATATGACGAAAGAATAAAAATAGATTCAGCTCAATGTTGACATACCGGAACAATGATTTGAATTAACTTAGTCAAGATGTTTTTATGCTTCCTTGATTCGTCACTAGATGCGGTATGGATTTCACAATGAAACAGTGCAGCTGATGAATGCATTCACTCACGGGTCTGCTTTTATCTCCACCGGCTCTGCAGGGAATTGGTTGCTAAATGCTCAACTATGTTCACTCGCTGATTGCTAACTGTGTCTGTCTGCTGTTTGGCCTTGGGAAGCTGGTGGACAGTGGATCCTTAATAGCTGCAGCACCACATCAGACACTAAAAGTTGCAGTCCATGTTGCCGTGTGTTAAAGACTGTCCTGATTCTGTGATGATGGAGGGTATCAAATAGTATTTACTTGATTTGTAAACAACACAAATCAGAGCAATGAGAGTTGCTCAAACTCTCCACAGAGTCGTCACTATGAGGGATATATACATATAAATACAGAATACACCACACCTGATTTATGTGTGCATTTCCTATGCGCATACTCCCTTATTATGCTCCACTTGGTCTAAATTATTACCCCAGAAACACAATTAGCTAAGTGGCTGAAGCTATATTGCAGCACATGCAAAATCTATGCAGAAAAGCCTCAGCCAAAGCTGAGTTTGAGCCCAAAACGCTCTTGTTGTGAGGTCACCATGCTTGGCCACTGCACCACCGCGCCACCCTAAATCTCATCTCCTTCCAGTCAATTGAAATGGACCACATGGGCCATCTCCAAATTACCCTCCCTTCTTTGGAAAACGTCCCAGAGGCTTTCTGCTTTCCCCCCTGTTGGCTATGTGATACATTATGGATTGGATGGAGGGAAAATGGCGTGCCACCAGGGAGAGAGCTTGACAACAGAGAGTGGCAGATGATAGCTCATTTCTTTTCTCTCTATTCATATAGTTTTTTTTTTTCCCGCTGAAGCAATTTCTTTTCATTTCACAAAAAACAAACCCTCATTTATCGTGAGGCACAAGAGAGATAATCCTGTGACCCACCAGTCGTTAAACAAACAATGGAGAAAAGACAGGGTTGTCATTGCTCACAACTGTGATCCCAGTATGAACCAGTAGAGGATATTTGCTGCATATCTTCAGTGTTTGTAACTTTTCTCACAGTCACTGTAGGCAGCCCATAAAAGATGTGAATAAATTTGGACATAGCAGAAAGCTCTCCGAAAGGCACCAAACTCTCACCCTCCCTCTTCTTTAACCCGCCTCGATCGCTCCTCCCCGCAGCCCCCTTTATGCCTGCTTTATCTGCGTGATGGAAATCACAGTGGACAGTGCGCATCAAATCAAGTGTTATTGTCACACAGTCATACACAGTACAACGGAGAGTGAAATCTTTAGTGTGCAGAAATGAAATTGGCTTCAATTTCTGGGTTTTTAGTTTTAGATTTTTTTTTCAGAGGGGAATATATGCACATAAAGAGATATTCTCACTTTTCCTCTGCTCACTAATTGAAACATTCCTGTGCACAGCTCACCTCCCACCAGTCTCCTTTATTCTTCCTCCATAATGTCAACAGTAGGGAGGGGGTTACTAATGACGGACCAATCCCATAGCTTTTAGGAGTGCAGCCCCGTACCCTAATTGGCCCACGGGGCCTGCTGCTGGATGTAATAAGAGCTGACACTGGGCACCGGTGGGGAAACATGTTTGCATTTGCATGTCCCAGCGGCCTCTCTCCGGGTTTGCGTCTCTCCCTCGGCCTCCCCGGTGCATTTAAGGGCTGCCAGAGAGCTCAGGCAAGGCCACTGTGCATGTGTGTGAGGGGACGTGTGTGTGTGTGTGCATATGAAGGGGAGCGGGAACACTGTCCCATATCAACAGAGAAAATGAAATATAGATGAAGGGGGCATGAAAAATGGAAAGACAAAAAGGTCATAACGAGCAAACCTTTTTATTTGGCTGCACAGAAAAGGGTTTATTGCACCAGACAATGTAACAAAATAAGGCATATTTTCATACGTGTTTTTTACAAAATAGAAATGAGGGATGTAATGTAGATGCTTGTTGCTGGCAGGCTCAAGGATCTGGCAGGATGCACTAGAAATGTACATCAAATTGAAAAAAAGTGAAACCACAGTTACATAGTGCAGAACAGTGTATTTATAGGAAATAGATGGATCAGACGAATGGTGCCAAAGTTTTATATACATGTATATACTCTTTAAAAACTATATCTTCCAATAATCCTCTTGAATAATGTGTTTTTCTTAAAATGACCAGGCCATTACTCTCCCTTGCTTCAAGATACTGACCTTTGCTCACAAAGAAATCCTGTGGCCATCTAATACCAGTTTGTTTCTGAGGCCAAGGTGACGTGTTGCGCAGACTAATCACAGCTCGCTTGTTATTGTCTTAGAAATTTAGACAAATCTGCATTTTAGATGGTGCAAGAAGCTTACGGCATCCAGTCACAGATCTCGACAAAGCTGGTTTACTTGTGCGATTGGTTTACATAAGCTGAGAACACTGAGGTGACTCGGCAGAAACTCCACTTTTGATTTGTTTTCCCCGCGCCAACCCTCTCATCTTATGTAAATACTGCTTTTGTTCAAGAGCAGCGAGGGAGGACGGGAGAGGAAAACCATTGTCAGTTCCACAGCAGATGTGTAGGTAGATGCACTATAAATACAGTATAGGCCTACATGTATACAGAAGTTCAGCTATATATAGTTATGAAATTAGCACATATTCACTTTAAGAAGTAGGTGCTAAAATCATCATTCAGGTATGACATTAATGAGGTATTTGTGACATTTGGCCTATTTCTAAAGGCAATAAAATGTCTCTTGTTTTGTTTGTATCTATGATTTGTGCTTATTTTGTCAGTGTCCTTTGATCCCTTCTGGGGTCACAATTTTAACAAGTGGTCCAGAGTACTCTCACCAAAATAATAAAGAAACGTTTTGTTTTCACACAAATTCTTTTTCCAGCGCAAAAGACATACAGATTTTTAAAGGAGAGGAACAGATTATCATTGTATTTGTTGGCCTAAAGACATACTATTGGTCCATTAATCACAATTAGGACTATAAACCGTGGGACAATACTCCAGCTTCTGAATGGCTTACATACACGTGGAGTGGAGTGGACTGCTCTGATTTTGTCTCTTGACAAAAAATGAAGAAAAGAAAATGAAGACAGTGTTGAAGCACTTTCAGTTTTTAACATTTTGATTTAAATCAACTCTTTAGTCTAACTCTAATCTGCTGCAGTAGTTTTTATGTGCTGTTTAGGGCTTTGGTTTAGTTTAGTGTAGTTTGGTGCAAGTTAAAATTAAAGGTCCCACAACCACACACAAAAGATTTCTGTTGGTTTAAGTATGCATGTCAGGGACACCCAGCTACACTGCGAATAAGAGGCAAACTGCTGGACAGTGACGTTTTTCTCAGTCTGGAGTGAATTAGCAGGAAGTGGGGAAGAGGTATTCAAGGGAAATCCACGGGCTCACTTCCAAGCCCAGATGTTTGAATGGTCAAAACTCTGTGTGAGCGGATGGATACAGACACGGACCAGAGCCGGCTGTCTGTGTGTGTTCACGTGTGTGTCTGTGTCTGTCTGTAACAGGACACCCTCCAGCACCATGTTAGTGGCCACCATAAAGTGGAATTACACTATTGATCAGTTCCAGAGACGTCCTTCAGGCTGCCGTGCTGAGCCGCTGATACTTAATAGTGCCGCAGCACATCAGGCACTAAAAAGGCCCAGATCATACTTCTGCAAGCAACATTATGTACTGGATTAGAATCAAATAACATTTACACTTTATAAGTGTACTTCCAAGAGCAATCTGTCTTCTTTATTTTAATGACTTTTTATGGTTTTGGCTGTGAGAGTATGATAAGGGCATGATTCAAGGGATGGGTGTGTTAGCAACAATCACATTAGATCAGATATTAATTAAACTTTGTACAGACGTTCATGGTCCCCTGAGGATGAACCCGCTGACTTTTTCCCATGCACTGTTGCGGGATTACCTAAAATATCTCAGCAGCTATGTGATGGATTTCAATGGAGTTTGGAGCAAATGAATGAATCAATTAACCTTTTTCACTATCAAACTCCACTACCAAATTCACAACAAATCAGAAAATGAATCTGAAATAACTTGGTGCTAAATGATGCAGGATTTTATCAGTGTACAGGCGCTGAAGATGCTACCTTACATACCCCAAAACAGACAGAAGAGCACACTGTACACGTGGGAATATGAGATTCACTTCTTGTTATGTGCAGAAGCTTCATCAGTTTCAGGTTGTAATCATGGCCGAGGAGCAGAGGCAGCTGTCTGCCCAGTACTCATTATGCAGGCTGCTGAAAACCACCTTTTTTAAAACTGACTATGAAGGAGAATCAGGTCTGGACAGAGTGGCTAAAGAAGGTGGAGGCTCAGGTTCTGAAAGCGCTTTTTATTTTGATGAATGAGAAAATCAATGTTGCTCAACAACTCTTGAGTTTCTTAAATAGTTTAACATCCTTCAAAGATAACTGAATGTCCTAAAAGTCTGCTGAGGATTTGATGCACCGACAGTGTTTAAATTCACCACATTGTAAAAGCATTGACGCACGCACAGAGGAAACCCTTTTAAAGTTGAATATCTGTTGGCATCTGTTGGCATCACGAGCGATGCCAAAGCCTGAATGTGTCTTTTCATCTGAGGGCATCAGT